>PVIU01006313.1:0-103366 GCA_004026605.1 Ondatra zibethicus | reverse complement strand
AGGAACTCAAGAAATTGGACACCAAAAGAACACATAATCCAATAAAAAAATGGAGCACAGACCTAAACAGAGAACTCTCAACAGAGGAATCTAAAATGGCTGAAAGACACTTAAGGAAATGTTCAACATCCTTAGTCATCAGAGAAATGCAAATCAAAACAACTCTGAGATTCCATCTTACACCTGTAAGAATGGCCAACATCAAAAACACTGATGAGAACTTATACTGGAGAGGTTGTGGGGAAAAGGGAACACTTCTGCATTGCTGGTGGGAATGCAAGCTGTTACAACCCCTATGGATGTCAGTGTGGCGATTTCTCAGAAAATTAGGAAACAACCTTCCTCAAGACCCAGTAATAGCACTTTTGGGTATATACCCAAAAGATGCTCAATCGTGCCACAAGGACATGTGCTCAACTATGTTCATAGCAGCTTTATTTGTCATAGTCAGAAACTGGAAACAACCTAAATACCCCTCGATCGAAGAATGGATAAAAAAATATGTGGTACATTTACACAATGGAGTACTACATAGCAGAAAAAAATAACGACAGCCTAAATTTTGCAGGAAAATGGATGGAACTAGAAAGCATTATTTTGAGTGAGGTAACCCAGACACAGAAAGACAATCATCACATGTACTCACTCATAGGTGGTTTTTAAACATAAGGCAAAGAAAACCATCTTACAAACCACAATCCCAGAGAATTTAGACAACTATGCAGACACCAAGAGAGACCTACATAGATATAATCTACGTGGGAAGTAGAAAGTATAAAAAGACAAGATCTCCTGAATAAATTGGTAGCATGGGGACCTAGGGGGAGGGTTGAGGGAGGGAGGGGTGTGGCAGGGAGGGGAACAGAGAAAAATAAATAAAAATAAAAAAAAAACAAAAAAAGTAAATATGCATTAGTATATCTTTTTGTTAGTATGCAAACCACATATAAATTAATGCATGTGTGTACGAGAGAGATCTTTTTCATTGGTACCGGCAGAGTTTTTAAATTGGCCTTTACATTATAAGAAATCAAAACATTTGGTTAGTGCTTTTATTTTTTAGCATAATATTTTTATTATTTAGAAATTTTACCTAATGCACCCTGATCACCCTACTTTAAAACTTTTAAAATATTTATCTCCTCTCTCTCTCTCTCTCTCGCTCGCTCGCTCGCTCGCTCTCTCTTTACTATGAGGTATAAAAGCTTTGGAAACAATGATTATGGATAGCTAAGAATTTTAGAGTTTTATTCTACATACCAACAAAACAGAAAGATACTAAGTGGGTTGTTAATTTTTTTGTCCACAGATCACCATGAAAAATAGTTTTTAAAAGTTTGTTTGTTTTGGGTTTTTTTTTTTATTGGTTTTGTTTGTTTGTTTTTGAGACAGGGATTCTTTGTTTAGCTTTAGAACCTGTCCTGGAACTAGCTCTCGCAAACCAGGCTGGCCTCAAACTCAGAGATCCGCTGCCTCTGCCTTCCGAGACTGGGATTAAAGGCGTGTACTACCACCGCCCTGCCACTCTCAAATTGTTAATACATGTGTTCTGCATGTTTTATAGTCTCTTGGGTTCAGGTCTTCTAAATCTACCATCAACATATGTACTGGGTATACATATGTTATATGGTAATCTTTGTACCAAGGTATTAGGAAATCTGTTTATAGATGAAGGAACTTAGGTTCAGAGGTGGTCACACAGCTACATTACAACTATAGCATAAAGTCACTGCACTTGATTATTCATCCCCTGGACCCTCACACTTAAAAACACAGAAGCAATGTAAACATTAGGTAGTATGAAACTGCAGAAATTTAAAGCCAGGTGGTGGTGGCACACACCTTTAATCTCAGCACTCAGGAGGCAGAGGCAGGTGGATCTCTAGTTGGAGGCCAGCCTGGTTGGCAAGAGCGAGTTGCAGGACAGGCTCCAAAGCTACAGAGAAACCCTGTAGATAGATAGACAGATAGACAGACAGACAGACAGATAGAACCTGCAGAAATTTATTAAGGGTTATTCATCATGCATTTTTTAATCATGTAGGAAATTAGGAATTGGGATTTACAGCATAAATCTAGAATGATGTATAGGACAGAACTTGATGTCCAGTTGACTAGTCAGAACAATTTCCTTTCTACTCACAGCATACTACTACTGTGAACCTCTTCTGTTTGGGCCAGTTTTTTAAAACCTTATAATGTAATTTTTTTTTATCTTGTTGGATATTTCATTAGTACTTTTATCCATTAAAATTTTTTTAATTACACATACTTGATTTTTAAAAAATTCTTCTTTAAACTTTAGGTATAACCAAGAAAGGCATGTAAATTGGTTTGTTTTCCTACATTTGTAATCTTTGGGTCTATTTTGTACAGTAACCTTATAGTAACAATGTATTTATAGTTAGATCTGTATAACTATCTATATATTACTTTATGACATAATAATTCATTAGTAAAGAAATGCAACCAAGATTTTAAATTAATATGCAGTTCATCTTGGAGTAATATTGTGTTCATTTCTTTTAAGTATTTTGGGGTTAACACATTTTTTAAAGTGGGATTTGATTTTGAATATGCTCTGTATAAAGGTGACTTTTCTCGCCTAGATATAAAATGTTGTTTATTTTATTTTTAATAGGAAGAACTGATTCCTTTTTTGATAATCACATCAATTTAGAAGAATGATTTTGTTTCATAACTTAAGGGTAACTTATTGGCAGAAAATATACAAATAATTTTTCTATTGTTATCCAATTGGGACTACATCTAACTTGAGATTTAATAAAAATAGTTCTTGTAAATTATTTCAATTATTTTTTCTTCTTGTTACAGGAGCTAGAGTTAATGCCAAAGACAGCAAATGGTTGACACCTTTACACAGAGCAGTTGCATCTTGTAGTGAGGTATGACATTTCTCTTAGTCAATGTATATAAAGAAACACTAAGTAAGCCTGCATGGGTCCAACTTAAAACTGCATTTTTAACTGAAGAAAAAGAACTACTAAAATGTCTAGGCTGGTCATTTTATTCCAGAATTTGTACAAACTAAGCTAATTGGATTTTTTCCATTTGTGTGTAAGACTCTTGGAGTGTGGAGTAAACAAGAGTAGAAACCCTATTTCAGTCCCTCCAAGAGAAAGCGTTTTTCTATTTTATTTATTTACTTATATTTTTTATTGGTATTTTGCCTGTATGTATGTCTGTGTGAGGGTGTCTAATCCCCTGGAACTGGAGTTGCAGATAGTTGTAACTTGTCATGTGGGTGCTGGGAATTGAACCTGGGTCCTCTGGAAGAGCAACCAGTGCTCTTAACCACTGAGCCATCTCTCCAGCCCTAAAAAGTATTTTTCTAACACATAATCCTCTTTGGGTATTTTCTTTACTGGTTCATAATACTCTGTCCCAAGGGTCTGCTGAACATACTGTCATCAGTATATAATGACTAATTTGAAGGATTTTTTTGAACACTGAAGTTAATTTTAGAAATATTACTTTTAAGTGCATTTTTGTAACTGTCCTATGTATGTGTTTCTACATTCATATTCATATGTGTGTGTATGTGAGTGTGCTTGCTTTTGTATGCACATGCATGTGGAGGCCCAAAGTTGACATCAGACATTTTTCTTGGTCACTATCCACTTTATTCATTGAAATGGGGTTTTTTGGTGAACCAACTCTGGCTGGGCCTAGCTAGCTAGCTTGCCCAGGGTATTCTTGTTTCTGCCTCCAAAGTGCTGGGATTACAGGTAGCTGCCACACCTACCTGGGTCTATACATACTTGTACTTCATCCAACACTGTGCTGTGTCTCCAGCTCTTAATTCCCTTTTCAGTTTGAAAAGTATTGTCTTAGTGAGTGTGAGTTTTCTTCCATGGATAAAAGACTCTTTCCTGCTTATAGTCCTATATACTGTTTATACATTAAGATAACTGACATTTTTAGAAAGTTTTCTTAATGTGTTTCCATCTTCTAGACCTTATAACACCTTTATGAGAACAGATGCTTGAAGGCAACTGTTTTTTGCTTTTTCTGTCATTTTTGCTGCTTCATTAAAGTGCATGAGATGCTTAACTTGCCCTTTCATGTCTCTTTTTATTCAGCTTTCCATATCCCCAGAGGCAGCTACAGTTATTACTTATATACTATCATATTTTCCCTGTTGTAGAATTTTGTAAAATTGAATTAAACAATATGTACTGTTGTTTTGATTTCTGTAACATAACCTTTTTAAGATTTGTTGATGCTGCTGATATTATTAATGAGTTCCCTTTTATTTGTGAATAATATTATACAGTTTGCCTTTCTGATTTCTTATTGGGTAGATATTTGTATATTTGATTTTATGGCTGTTCAAAAAAAAAAACTTATATGAGTAGTTGTCCTTGTTGGGTTTGTTTTGTTTGTGCAGCTTGACAGAGCATATCATCTGAAAAGAGAATTTTTTTTTCCTTTTGAGACAGGCTCTTACTCTGTAATGGAGACTGACATCAGACTCCTGATCCTCCTGCCTCATCCTCCCAAGTGCCAGGGTTATAGATGTGTATCACCATACCCAAGCTTGGTAATGCTGTGTGCTAGGGGTGGGGGGTGTTTTGCCGGCACATATGTCTGTGTACCACATACATGATTGGTGACCATGGGTACCATAAGAGGGTACCAGATTTCCTGGGACTGAAGTTACAAATGATTGTAAGCTGCTATGAGTTCCGTGAATTAAACCCAGGGCCTTTTCAAGAGCAGCCAGAACTCTGAACTGCTCAGCCATCTCTCTAGCCCCAGAAGAGGGAACCTTCATTGAGAAAATGGTGTTATTAAGATTTTGACCTGTAGGCAAGTCTGGGGTGTTGTCTTGATTGATGATCGATGTCGGAGGGCTTAGTCCACTGTGGGTGGCACATCCCTAGGCAGGTCATTCCCAATTTTGAGAAAACCACTTTTTGAATAGGCTATCATTCTTTCAAATATGTGCTTACTGTCAAAATTAAGTGGGCATAGCTTTGTCTTTTATTTCTGAGTCCTCTTTTCTGTTGATTGTCCTTCCTGTTTTTATGCCAGTACTAGACTGTCTTTATTACTATACTGATAGTATAGTTTGGGATCAGGTATTGTCATACCCCCAGCAATATTCTTAATCCTTAGGATTACTTTGGGTATTTGTAGTTTTTTGTGGTTCCATATGATTCTTTGTTTTCTTTTTCTAAATATATTCAGTGTGGCAGTACACTTACTGATTTGTGTGATCCGTTAAATATAACATTAGATTTTTTTATAGATAATTGCACTAAATCTGTATTCTTTTTTGTAATACAGCCATTTCCACAATATTAATTCTACAATCCAAGAGTATGGAAGGTCTTTCCATCATCTGGTACCTTCTGTGATTTCCTTTTTCATTGTCTTGAAGTTTTTGTTGTATAGAGGTCTGTTCACTCTTTGATTGGGTTATGTTCCTAAATACTTCAAGTTTTTTGGAGTTATTTTGAATGGAATATTTTTATAATTTATTTCTATGAGAGTACATTGTTGGAAAATATGAAGGCCACTGGGGTACTTTTTATGTTGGTTTTTGTATTCTGCAACTTTGCTATGTTTATTAGATCACAGAACTTCCTAGTAAATTACATAGGGTCTTTTAAGTCAAGGGTCATGTCATCTACAAATAAAAATAATTTGACTCCTTCCTTTCTTATTTTTATCCATCTTCTGTGTCTTTCTTTTGCTGTAGCTAAGACTTTGATACTGTATTAAATAAGACATAGGAGTGGGCATTCTTATGTCTTAGAGGAAATGCTCTCAGTTTGTCTCTGTTTACTATAATGTATGCTATAGCTTTGTTGTATATACTCTATTATTTTGAAGTATATTCCATCTATTCCTAATATCTTCAAAACTTTATCATGAAAGTATAAAGTATTTTGTCAGGGGCCTTTTTATCAAAAATCAAAATGATTATGTGGGTTTTGTCCATAAATTCACTTATATGATGTATTATATTTATTAATGTATGTATGTGAACCAACATTGCCTTTCTGGGATGAAGCCCACTTGGTCATAATATATAATCTCCTTAATGTGTTCCTGAATTCTATTTGCAAGTTTTTTGCTGGGAGTTTTTGCATCTTTGTTCATTAAAGAAACTGGTCAGTAGTTTTCTTATTGTTTTTCTTGTGTCTTTACATGGTTTTGACATAAGAATAATACTTCATAGAATGAATTTGATAATGCTCCATCTGTTTTGTTGAACAAGTTAAGAAGAATTGGTATGAGATCTTCTTGGAAGTTTGATAGAATTCAGCAGTGAATCATCTAGCTCTGGACTTTCTTTGATGGGGGGGAGGCCTTTGACTATGGCTTCAGTCTCATTACTTGTAATGAGCCTTTTATCATTATTGATACCTTCTAAGTTTAACTTTTTTAGGTGTTAGTACATTTAGAAAATCTTTTTCTTCTGGATTATCCAGAGTTATATTTAGAGTATAGTTTTTCATAATAGTCCCTCGTAATGTTCTGTATTTTGCTGGTCTGTTGCAATGACACTCTTTTGGTCTAAGAACCAACCCTGGTTGATTTTTGTATTTTGTTATTTTGATAGTTCTTTAATTTATTCCCTAATCTTTATTATTTCTTACCATCCACAGAGATATTTGCACTCCCATGTTTATTGCTGCTTTAGCCACTATAGCAAAAAAACTAAATGAACCTAGTTGCTCATCAAGAAATTAATGACTATTAAAATCTTGTACAAATGGAATATTATTCAGCTTTAAAGAAAAATGAAATCACAATTTGAAGAAAAATGATAAACTTATAATAATTGACGTCACACAATTTCAAAAAGGGAAAAATACTGCATATTTTTCCTCATGTGAATTCTGGTCTATAGTTTATATTTATATGTGTTTATATATAATATATATAAGCAAGCAATTATCTATATACAGTATAACATGTAAAGAACAAGAAAGGGAAAATATTAGGTGATGAGGAAGGGTGGAACATAGGTATAGGACACTTATATGAAAGGATATAAAGCTCATTGTTTTTCTAGTTTTAACTCATGGATTTGGAGTGGGGGTATGGTAGAGTAAATGCATGAAATAATAATTGATATTGAAAGTAAGACCCAGAGCTGAAGTTCCTCAGCTTCAGAATGACTCTTCTAACTAAAAATTCATGTGATTTTTGGGTCTGTCTTCTTTGTGTGATTTTTTTTTAATTTGTAAGTTCTCAACAATAAAGTTTTAATTATCTTTAAAAGGTCATAGTACTGAGATTCTGTTCTAGTTCTGTTGCTTTTCTTTTTCATGTGTGATTTTGTACTTACCTACCAAAGATAGGATTATCACTGTAAGGACACAATTTTGGTGTTTAATTATGATTATATTTTTTAATGCCAGTGACATGATAAAGTCCTAGGAATCCTGGCAAACATCTGCTTTATAAAAGTGATAGTGTAAGGTTCCCATGCGCTTCTAAGGAGATGAATTTTTTGGGACAGTAATTCTTAAGTTGCTTCAATAGTAACATTCCTGTTAAATAGCATTGGAATAAAAAACCTTTTCTGTACTAATTTAATGAACCAGACCTAGTGATTTTTTTTCCACTTGGTAAAATGTAGTGCATAATTTTTTGAGAGATAAGAAATGTCTTTTTAAGTTTTTATATTTAATATTAAAATAATACATAATATTAAAGTTATGCAATGTATACGCTAATGTATTTTGCTAATAAGATACCAGATGAACACTTAATGAAACAGAGGCATTCCTTTTTTTTGTCTTGTGCATTTTAATAGAGTGCTGTGTGTTAGTGAGAAATGCGAACATTTGTTATCAGGGTACATCTTTTTATGGTACTAAGTACTATCATTCAATTAAAAATACTTTCTTAAATTGTCATTACTTATAGTGGATTCTTTCAGAACTTTTATTTTCTCACTATGTGTATGTCTTTATAAATTCCTAAAAGTATTCACGCCTCTTGTTTATATTTTAGGAAGCAGTACAGATACTTTTGAAGCATTCTGCCGATGTTAATGCTCGAGACAAAAATTGGCAGACCCCTTTACATATAGCTGCTGCTAATAAAGCTGTAAAGTGTGCTGAGTCTTTGGTACCACTTCTGAGTAATGTGAATGTATCAGATCGAGCAGGGAGGACTGCATTACATCATGCAGCTTTCAGTGGGCATGGTGAGGTAAGTGCATTCAATCCAGCCTTTGATTATTAATGAATTTGCCCCCTTTTAATTCATTCACTTCAAAGAAAAAGCAAACAAAATATCCCAGCTTTTCTTTTCCAGTAATATAAGTGTTTTCAAATTTAAAAATGTATTTAGTACTTAATACACATACACTAGAATTTCATAATGGTCTAGAATGTCAGCTCTAGGATAAACATAAGAGATGTTTTGTCATTGTCAAGAAAGTTCAGGGAGACAACAATTTCATTGTTCTTTCAGAAGGAAGGATAATAGCAAAGAAAGGCAGTGGTGAAACCATGCTTTCTTCTGTTTCATTATTAAGATAATTCCTTAGTGACAGAACCATCAAAAGAAAACAGATTAAGAAAATTAGTTGGGCTAGAGAGCTAGCGCAGCAGTTAAGAGCACACTGGCTGCTCTTCCAGAGATCCTGAGTGCAGTTCCCAGCAACCACATGGTGGCTCACATCCATCTATAATGAGATCTGGTGCCCTCTTCTGTCATGCAGGCATACATGCTAACTGATAAATAAATAATAAATCTTTTAAAAAAAGAAAATTAGTCATGACAGGACTGAGGAGATGACTCAGTCCATTAAGTACTTTCTGTATAAGCATGAGGACAGATCCCTAGCACCCATATAAAGAGCAAGGTGTGGTGGTGCACACCTGTAATCCCAGTCAGATCTCTCAAAGTTGTCTATCTGTCTGCCTACCCAAATTGATAAGCTCTAGGTGTGAGACCCTGTCAAAAAAAAAAAAAAAAGAAGGAAGAAAGAAAAAGAATGATTAGCATGCTGGGCAGTAGTGGTACATTGCCTTTGATTGCAGCACTCAGGGAAGCAGAGGCAGGCAGATCTCTTGAGTTTGAGGCCAACCTGGTCTACAGAATGAGTTCCAGGACAACCAAGGCCACACAGAGAATCCCTGTCTCAAAATAATAATAATAATAATATTAATAATAAGTGGAGCATGATGGAGGAAAACACCCAATATCAACCTCTGGTCTCACATGCACAAGCATGCACTAGCACACACACACAGGTATACACTACACATAAATTAGTTATGCTTTCATCTAGCATGGGCAAGCCTAATTGAACCAGAGTTAGAACTTTGTCCAGCCTTACATACTCCCCATCCTCGCCTACCTTCCTTCTTTCCTCTGTTTTTTCTTTCTTTTTTGCACTGTTTTCCTACTGTCTTCACTTCCCTTTCTTAATTAAAGATGAGATATTACTATGTCCCAAACTCCTTAACGCTAGGCTGTCCTCCTACCTTAGCCTCTTCCAAGCAGCTGAAACAAGTTGCACTCGAGTGTAGCCAGATCCTAGTCCTTCAGTGTGCAGACACAAAAACACAAAATTTTAAAACAGCATTCTCAAGATCTTGCAGTTGGAAGCCTAATGTCTTCATTGTTCTTTTCATTTTAATGTGCCAAATCCTTGCATCAACTGTAGCATAAGTCACAAAATGGAGAAACAATTATAAATATTATAATATTATTATTGATTCATTATGTTATAATAGACTTTATAAATATTGAATTTGAAATATAACATTTGAAAATAGACTTTGTAATAATTTGATTTAAACATGGTGGATCTACCATGAGGAATAAAATTAAATTTCAGACATTACTGGTATGAGATAGTTCTTTACATTCTAATATCACTTTAAGCTATAAATAGCAACACAACTTCTTTTTAAGTATTCCAGCTTTAGACTTTCAAGGTATGTACTTACTTAGATGTTCATAAAATATTGAATTGCAAAGTGGCATCTTAAAAGAGGCTGTAGCCTAACTTCAGTAACACAGTGAATTCCCTCCCACGTTATTATATTAAATGGCCTTTAATATTTTAGTTCCTTTCTACAACTACAGCCATTCAGTGCCAAAGAAATGAAGTTAAATAATGAAGTTAAAACAAGGCATTTTTATAAACAATTCTTCTTCTGTATCTCCATGAAAATATTTACTTTTATTCCAGATGGTCAAACTACTTCTGTCCAGAGGTGCCAATATTAATGCTTTTGATAAGAAAGATAGACGTGCCATCCACTGGGCAGCATATATGGGTATGTACTTTTTAAATTGACTTTTAACAATATATTTAGGGGAAATAATGCATTTTGGTTTTGGCATTTATGCAATTTTTCTAAAGTATAACATAAGAGAACATGTAAGAGAGGTTTACTACAACAGTACACTGGATCCAGGCTATAAAAACTGAATAAAACAAGAGACATCTAAGATGATGGCCTGGGATATTTAACTTAAGATGGATATTTACTAAAAGCTCGTTCTCATATCCATTCTTCTTTTTATTGGGTTATTAATAAGTTGTGTAGATGGATTGAGAAGCATCTTATTAAACTGGAGGTATAGCTGAAATGACACTGTGTTTGCCTTGCATGCAAGAAAACTAAACCTATTATTATGATCTAAGCACTGTGTGTACGTGTTTCTGTGTGTGTGTGTGTTCATTTATTTGTACATGCACCTGTACATATGTGTCAGGTCAACTTCCAGTGTCATTTCTCAGGAGCTATCTGCCTTATTTTCTGAGTCAGGGACTCTAACTGGGACCTATGGTTATATTAGACTGACTGCCCAAAAGCCTAGTATCTTTGCCTGTTTCTACCTCCCCAGCACTGGGATTATAAGTACACTCCCAAGTCTAGGTTACCGTTTTGGTCACATACATTATTTTGATGGCCAAAACCTAAAAATGTAGTGTTTACTACCAAAAATATGTCCCTCTTCACATGTAAGGAAATTTTTTTGTGTGTTAAAGGTAAAATAGCCAGAAGGAGTTCTGCTTCATCCTGAAGTCTGTTGTTCTCTGTGGAGTTTTATATGCTTAAGTTTTAAAGGCTTTCCTGAATATTCTGTTGTCAGTTATTCATCGGGACACTTTAAGACAGTGTGATTTTAAAGAGCACATTTTGTGTTGAAAAGGTCTGCACAAACAATGGAGTATAGTAAGCCTTTTACTTTAAAAATTTTAGGTTTGACTTCACAGTTATTTTTATGAAATGAAGGCCAGAATAATTTTGTGGCTTGCTTGAAGTTGAGCTTCTAAAATAGTTAAGTGTGTGAATCTTGGTCTGGGCATAGCTTGGTTCAGATGTCCTTGATAAACTTAATTATAAGGTATTCTGTGTTTTGGAGTTAGCAGCACATTTTTGATTTACGTTGTATTACTATAATGGAATACCTGAGATTGGGTAATTTATCCTGGGTAGAATTTCATTTCCTTCAAATTTTGGAGCTTTGGAAATCCAAGGTGAAGGTTCTGTCATCTGGTAAGTGTCTTCCTTCCTACTGTGTCATGTCGTGACGTGACGGAAGACATCACGAAAGAGAGAGAAAGATGTTAACTTTGGGTAGAAGAACAGATCGAGTCAAGGTTAACACTAGATAAAATAGTGAGTTATAATGTTTTTAGTTGTTCTCTTTACCAACTTTTGTCAAAATTATTCTAGTTTCTTAGATTTTTTTCAATTCTCTTGAATTACAGCATGAATTATTACTCATCATGCATTAATATGCTGTTTTACATTTCTTAAAAGGTATTCATGATATGTTTAATAATTTCTATGTACTGATCTGTTTGAATTTGTTTGCTTGTTTTTGTAAATGTATTTTCAGGTCACATCGAAGTAGTGAAATTACTTGTATCTCATGGAGCTGAAGTGACATGCAAGGATAAGAAGTCTTACACACCTCTTCATGCAGCAGCCTCTAGTGGAATGATCAGTGTAGTCAAGTACCTTCTTGATCTTGGAGTTGATGTAGGTATATAGATTGAGCAGTATAAATTAATGTATTGTTCTTTGTTTTTACTATATTGTCAGAAATTAGGTTTGAAAGATAACAGTAATATCTTTTTACCAAATCTGTCCAACCCTTTAATTATCTAGTATCCTGATACGATCAACATATGTGTCTTAGTTAAGGTCAAAAGCAACTTGGGAAGGAAGCGGTTTATGTGGTTTATGCTTCCACATCACTGTTCATTATTGAAGGAAGTCAGGGCAGGAACCTGGAGGCAGGAGTTAATTCAGAGGATTGTTGCTTACTGGCTTGCTCCTTATAGCTTGATCAACTCTCTTTCTATAGCACCAAGGACCACCTTCCCAAGAATGGCACCACCCATAGTGGGATGGGCCCTCTGCATCAATCATTAATTAAGAAAAATGCCCTATAGGTTTGTCTACACCTGATCTTATGGAGTCAGTTTCTTGATTGAGTTTCCCTCCTCAGATACACAGATGTGTCAAGTTAACATAAAACTAGCCAAGACAATAAGTAATTAGTCAAAATATATAAAGAGTTAAAACCCATTCCAAAGATGAATGATTTGCCCAAAGCTTTGCTTTTCCATTACATTTCAGGTCCTGTAGCTCTGTTTCTTCCAGTTCTCTGGGAACCAGCAGAGCAGACACACGTTGACTAGGTAGCTGTGTTATTGTCAGTTTTCTGAGTGGTAATTCTACCTTTATTTAAATGACTGTGGCAGATCACATTATGGGATACTGACAAAAGCAAGGAAGGAATCAACATATTTATTAACCAAATATATATATTGACTACTATAAACACTATATAGTGATACCATTCTGATTAGGAGAGAATATTGTTTTCTTGGTATATATTTGATCCCCGAATAAGAATACATGTAGCTTTTATATGCCATTATTTAAATACATGTCCCTTACTTTTTCTTTTATTTTATTTACTCATTTTGTTTTGGGAACAGTCTTATTGTGTAGCCCAAGTTGACCTCAAATTTGGAATCCTCCAGTCTCAGCTTCTAAGTGCTTGGGTTATAGGTCTGTGCCACCATATTTTCCCTAATATCATTTACTCTTATTGTAGGAACATGTTGATCAAACTTAACTGGTTCTTCAAAAGCAGTGTTTAAGGAGAAAGGACAGTGCAAAGAGAGGGAAGCAATAAAGTTAATGTGATTCTAGTTAGACCAGACATGACAGGGCTATGGAGCTGCATTATCTGAGGAATGTGAGGAACCCTGTACTGGAAAACAAGGAAGAAAGACATTGAAAATGTGGGAAATAGAAGAAGTTGCAAAACACCCAGACATACTGTTGAGTGGGATCCTGAAAAGTACAAGATGAGTAAAAATTTCATTTTTGTTCAATAGTACCTGTAGCTCTGTTTCAACCAGTTAGCTTAGTGGCCTTAAAAATTGTGAGAAATAGATGAAGGAAGCATTCTTGTTTCTGCTCACATTTATAATAAATTCTTTCTTAGCTCAAAGACTTGAAAATAACATTTTTATTTTCTTAAAATAACTCTTGTGGAGGAATTTAACATTGTATGTGTGAAGCACATTCTCTAAGTGTATGTAACCCATTGAACACTAAATTGTTTACTGTTGTGTTTATTATGGTAAAAGAACCTTAACATTATAAACCTCATCTTTGTATTTATTCCTTTTTCTTTAACTAATAATTTGAAATAGCTTATAGTAGTGATGGAAGAATTAATTAACATTCACATTTTTTTCCTATAGATGAACGAACCAAATGCCTATGGAAATACACCTCTTCATGTAGCCTGTTATAATGGACAAGATGTTGTTGTGAACGAGCTCATAGACTGTGGTGCTAATGTAAATCAGAAGAATGAAAAAGGTTTCACGCCTTTGCACTTTGCTGCTGCATCAACACATGGAGCACTGTGTTTAGAACTTCTGGTTAGCAATGGGGCAGATGTCAATATGAAGGTAGGAAAGCAAATTAGAATCCACACTTCTGGTACTTAGTTAACTGTCTAAAACAATATTCATAACACAGACCATCCAGAATTAAAAAGACATTCTGGTAAACTTAAGAACACGAATAAGGCCAAACATGGTGGTACATACCTTTAATCCAGGTCTCTGGAGGTAGAGGTAGGCGGATCTCTGAGTTGAGGCCAGCAGAACTACACAGTGAGACCCTGTCTCTGCTACTACCCCCCCCCATAAAAGAACATGGATAAATCTCTAAATTACTATGCTGAATCAGATAAAGAATTTAATACATTTTCCATCTATGCAAGATTCTAGAACTGATGGAATTCTGCTTATTTGGAGTTCCAGAATTTATAGTCAGAGGGAAAATAGTAGATCACTTGTTGCCCATGGGAAGGAAGGATCGCCCGGGCAAGGGGCATAAGGAGACCTTACAGGGTAACAGTGCTGCTTTGTTCTTGGAAGGCATTGTGTAATGTAGATACGCACTTGAGGAATACCACCAGGGTTCTTAAGACTAGTGTGCTTTGTAATTTGTCAGCTTCCTGTTAGAAGGAAACAATAACTTCATGTTAGTTGAATGGTGTTGAATGATGAATGATACACCCTGATTGTCACATTGTGATGACAGCTGTGACTAATGCTAAAGCATCAAATAATTGTATCGATAATGCGATGAAAAATATGGAGTTAAATGTTGGTGATAGAATTCAGATATGTATGTGGATATTCATGCTGTAGTACTGTTTTGAAATTATTCTCATTTCTGAAATTTCTGTTATAAAACTTTTCATAGTGTTAGTATAAAAACATCTTTTTATGCATAAAGAATAGTCATTTGGCTATTTGTTCATAATTGCTTTCAGGAGTAAGCATTTTAGGAATATGTTAAAATTCAGGAGTCAAAATAAATTTATTTTCACTGTGTAATTCTGTGAGAAACACCGGTAACCAATATTTTAAGCATTATTATTTCATAGTATATAATTGTTTTACATTGTTAAAGATGTCTTTTCACTGTTTCTTCCTGTATTCAATCATCAGTTTATCACTTAAAGTACTTGATAAACCCTATCTTGTGTTATGAAGAAAACCACAATCAATCAAATTTGAATCTTGTAGGATTACTAGAAATTTATAAGCTTAAAAATAATGTTTATGGAGAATCTTAGCTCCTTTGAACATGGATGTACATGAGCACTGCCTTTCCTAACTTGAGAATACTAACCTACACAAGAGAAGTGAAGGACCATTGAGTCTAGTGGGAGTTAGTTCATTCTCTTCTCTTTCAACTGAGACAAATTTATTTACTTCACACTCAAGGAAGGAACCAGAAAGTATCACTAAGAGCCTCTATTACACTTCAGGGTAAGCTGTCCTTTTTAATTTCTTTTAAATTATCTTACTATTTTATGTATATGGATATTTTGCTTGCATATACGCCTTGTACCCATGAAGGCCAGGAGTGGGAGTCAGATCCCCTGGAACTGGAATTACAATTGTGAGTCACCATGTGGTTGCTGGGTGTCAAACTGGGACCAATGCTGAGCTCAAGCCTCTAGGCTATCTTTTTAAAGAATTTACCTCAAGAAAGCAGCCAGCTAGCAGGCCTGAGGACTCTAGGCCAATGATTAACCCTCTCTTAAAAAACAAAGTGGGTGGCTCTTGAGGAACAACCAGATGTTGTTCTTTGGCTTCCATGCATACACATTCACATTCATTTGTACACAAAAGCATGTGCAAAATTTATACATTTAAAGATAAGCACAATGATGCGCACTATAATACTAACACTTGGGAGCTAAGGGATAGTGATGTTGAGGCCACTGTGAGGTATATAGCAATACACTGTCTCAATTAAAAAGAAAACATACATGTATGCATGTATATGTATGTTTTCAATCCTCAAGTCTATGGCAGCTTAAGAAGAACCAGCTTCTGGGCTACAGGCAGGGCTCAAAGGAAAAATTCACTGCATTATCAACTTAAAACCTTTTGCTATCTGAGGGATTTTTTTTTTTTTTTTACACAAAAAAATGACACATCCACACCTATTCTGTTGGATTCCTTCTTTATTTTCTCACGTTGCCTTCTCTCGGGATGTTACGGTGTTACATTCTCTGCTTTCTCAGTTCTATCTCATTTTAGCTCTGTCTTTACTCTTTTTTTTTTTTCAGTTTTTTTATTGATATTTATTGAGCTCTACATTTTTCTCTGCTACCCTCCCTGCCTCTTTCCTCCCCCCCCTTTAACCCTCCCCCAAGGTTCTCATGCTCCCAATTTACTCAGCAGATCTTGTTTTTTCTACTTCCCATGTAGATTAGATCTCTGTAAGTCTCTCTTAGTGTCCTCATTGTTGTCTAAGTTCTCTGGGATTGAGGTTTGTAGGCTGGCTTTCTTTGCTTTATGTTTAAAAACCACCAATGATTGAGGACATGTGATAATTGTCTCTCTGTGTCTGGGTTACCTCACTCAGAATAATGTTTTCTAGCTCCATCCATTTTCCTGCAAAATTCAAGCTGTCATTTTTTTTGAGTGCTGTGTAGTACTCCATTGTGTAAATGTACCACATTTTCCTCATCCATTCTTCCGTCGAGGGGCATTTAGAATATTTCCAGGTTCTGGCTATGACAAACAAAGCTGCTATGAACATAGTTGAGCACATGTCCTTGTGGCACGATTGAGCATCATTTGGCTATATACCCAAAAGTGGTATTACTGGGTCTTGAGGAAGGTTGTTTCCTAATTTTCTGAGAAATCGCCACACTGACATCCAAAGGGGTTGTATCAGCTTGCATTCCCACCAGCAATGCAGAAGTGTTCCCTTTCCCCCACAACCTCTCCAGTATAAGTTCTCATCAGTGTTTTTGATGTTGGCCATTCTTACAGGTGTAAGATGGAATCTCAGAGTTGTTTTGATTTGCATTTCTCTGATGACTAAGGATGTTGAACATTTCCTTAAGTGTCTTTCAGCCATTTTAGATTCCTCTGTTGAGAGTTCTCTGTTTAGGTCTGTGCTCCATTTTTTTTATTGGATTATATGATCTTTTGGTGTCCAATTTCTTGAGTTCTTTGTATATTTTGGAGATCAGACCTCTGTCTGATGTAGGGTTAGTGAAGATCTTTTCCCATTCTGTAGGCTGTCATTTTGTCTTCTTGACGTGTCCTTTGCTTTACAGAAGCTTTTCAGTTTCAGGAGGTCCCATTTATTAATTGTTGCTCTCAGTGCCTGTGCTCCTGGGGTTCTATTTAGGTATTGGTCTCCTGTGCCAATGCGTTCAAGTGTATTTCCCACTTTCTCTTCTATGAGGTTAAGTGTGGCTGGCTTTATGTTGAGGTCTTTGATCCATTTGGACTTGAGTTTCTTGCATGATGCTAGATATAGATCTATTTTGATTCTTCTACATGTTGATATCCAGTTATGCCAGCACCATTTGTTAAATATGCTTTCTTTTTTCCGTTTTATAATTTTAGCTTCTTTGTCAAAAATCAGGTGTTTGAAGATGTGTGGATTGATATCTGGGTCTTCGATTTGGTTCCATTGGTCCTCGTATCTGTTTCTATGCCAATACCAGGCTGTTTTTAGTACTGTAGCTCTGTAGTGGAATTTGCAGTAAGGGATTGTGATGCCTCCTGAAGTTCTTTTATTTTACAGGATTGTTTTGGCTATCGGGTTTTTTGCTTTTCCATATGAAGTTGAGTACTGTTCTTTTGAGGTCTGTGTGGGATTTTGATGGGCATTGCATTGAATCTGTAGATTGCTTTTGGTAAGATTGCTATTTTTGCTGTGTTAATTCTGCCTACCCAAGAGCATGGGAGATCTTTCCATTTTCTGGTCTCTTCAATTTCTTTCTTCAAAGATTTAAAGTTTTTGTCATACAGGTCTTTCACTTGTTTGTTTAGAGTTACTCAAAGATATTTTATGCTATTTGTGGCTATTGTGAAGGGTGATGTTTCTCTGATTGCTTTTTCAGCCCATTTATCATCTGTATTAAGGAGGGCTACTGATTTTTTTGAATTAATCTTGTTTCCTGCTTCATTACTGAAAGTGTTTATGAGTTGTGGAAGCTCCTTGGTAGAATTTTGGCGGTCGCTTATGTAAATAAGCAAATAGTGAGAGTTTGACTTCTTTTTCAATATGTATCTCCTTGATCTCCTCTTGTTGTCTTACTGCTCTAGCTAGGAACTCAGAAACTATATTGAATAGATAGGGAGAGAGTGGACAACCTTGTCTTGTTCCTTATTTCAGTGGAATTGCTTTGAGTTTCTCTTCATTTAGTTTGATGTTGGCTGTTGGATTGCTGTATATTGTTTTTATTATGTTTAGGTTTGTTCCTTGTATTTCCTCTCTCTCCAAGACCTTTATCATGAAGGGATGCTGTATTTTGTTGAAAGCTTTTCAGCATCTAATGAGATGATCATGTGGTTTTTATTTTTTAGTTTGTTCATGTGATGGATTACATTGACAGATTTTCAGTTGTTGAACCATCCCTACATCTCTGGATGACACTGACTTGTTCATGGTGGATGATGATTCTGATATGTTCTTGGATTGGATTTGCCAGTATTTTATTGAGTATTTTTGCATCAATGTTCATGAGTGAGATTGGTCTGTAATTTTCTTTCTTAGTAATATCTTTATGTGGTTTCGGTATCAGGGTAATTGTAGCCTCATAAAAAGAGTTTGGCAATGTTCCTTCTGTTTCTATAGTGAGGAACAATTTGAGGAATATTGGTATTAGTTCATCTCTGAAAATCTTGTGGAATTCTGAGCTGAAACCATCTGGTCCTGGGCTTTTTTTGGTTGGGAGACTTTTGATAACTGTTTCTATTTCTTTAGCAGTTATAGATCTATTTAATTTGCTTCTCTGGTCTTGATTTAATTTTGGTAAGTGATATTTATCCAGAAAGTTGTCCATTTCTTTTAAGTTTTCCAATTTTGTTCAGTCTAGATTTTTGAAATACAACCTGATTATTCTCTGTATTTCCTTCATGTCTGTTGTTATGTCCCCCTTTTCATTTCTGATTTTGTTAATTTGGATATTCTCTGCCTTTTGGTTAGTTTGGATAACGGTTTGTCTGTTTTGATTTTTCTCTAAGAGACAACTCTTGTCTCATTGATTATTTGTATTGTTTTCTTCGTTTCTATTTTGTTGATTTTACCTCTCAATTTAATTTCCTGCCATCTACTTCTCCTGGGTGAGTTTGCTTTTTTTCTTCTAAAGTTTTCAAATGTTCTATTCATTCACTAGTATGGGATTTTTCCAGCTTTTTTATGTAGGCAGTTAGTGCTATGCACTCTCCTCTTAACACTGCTTTCATTGTGTCCCATAAATTTGGGTATGTTGTGTGGTCATTTTCATTGAATTTTAGGAAGTCTTTAATATCTTTCTTTATTTCTTCCTTGACCCATTAATGATTCAGGTGAGCACTGTTTAATTTCCATGTGTTTGTGGGCTGTCTGGAATTAGTATTGCTGTTGACTTCTAGTTTTAAACCATGGTGATCTTTATTCCAGGTTTTTTTTTTTTTTGTATTTGTTGAGGTTTGTTTTGTTACCTAGTATGTGGTCAATTTTTGAGAATGTTCCATGAGGTGCTGAGAAGAAGGTATATTTTATGTTTGGAAGGAATGTTCTGTAAATGTCTGTTAAGTCCATTTGAGTCATAACATCTGTTAGTTCTCTCATTTCTCTGTTTATTTTCTGTCTGACAGACCTGTCCAGTGGTGAGAGGGGAGTGTTGAAGTCTCCCACTATTAGTGTGTGGTTTAAACTTTACAAGTGTTTCTTTTACATATGATGGTGCCCTTGTATTTGGAGCATAGATATTCAATATTGAGATTTCCTCTTGATGTATATTTCTTGTGACTAATATGAAATGTCCTTCTTTGTCTCTTGATTAATTTTAGTTTGAAGTCTGTTTGATTAGATATTAGGATAGCTACACCGGCTTGTTTCTTAGGCCCATTGGATTGAAAATTTTTTTCCCATCAGTCTTTGAGGATGAAGCATGTTTCCTGTATGCCACAGAAGGATGGATTATGTTTATTCAATCTGTTCGTCTGTGTCTTTTTATATAGGTGATTTGAGTCCATTTATATTAAGGGACATTAATGACCATTGATTCCTATCTCCTGTTAAGTTAGTTTTTGTTGTTGGTGATGTTATTTTGTGTGTTTTTCCCTTTTTTGGGATTTGCTGCTGTGAGATCATCTATTTTTTGTGTTCTTTTGATGTAGCCAACCTCCTTGGGTTGGAGTTTTCCTTCTAGTACTTTGTGTAGGACTGGGTTTGTGGCTAGGTATTGGTTAAGTCTGGTTCTGTCATGGAATATCTTGTTTTGTCCTTCTATGGTGATTGAAAGTTTTGCTGGGTATAGTAGTCTAGGCTGTCAGCTATGGTCTCTTAATGTCTGCATAACGCTTGACCAGGACCTTCTGGCTTTCATTGTTTCCATTGTGAAGTCAGGTGTACTTCTTATAGGTCTGCCTTTATTTTACTTGGCTTTTTTTTTTTTTTTTTTTTTGCAGCTCTCAATATTCTTTCTTTATTCTGTATGTTTAGTGTTTTATTATGTGGTGAGGGAACTTTTTTTTTTTGATCCAGTCTATATTTGGTGTACTGTAAGCTTCTTATATCTTCATAGGCATATCTTTCTTTAGGTTTGGAAACTTTTCTCGATTTTGTTAAATATATTTTCTGTGGTTTTGAGTTGAACTTGTTCTCTTTCTTCTATACCTATTATTCTTATGTTTGGTCTTTTCATGGTGTCCCATATTTCCTGGATATTTTGTGTTAAGTTTTTGTTAGGTTTAATGTTTTCTTTGACTGATGAGTCTATTTCCTCTATTATATCTTCAGCGCTTGAGATTTTCTCTTCCATCTCTTGTATTCTGTAGTTTATGCTCACATCTGTGGTTCCTGACCGTTTTCTCATGATTTTTGTTTCTATAATTCCCTCAGCTTGTGTTTTCTTTATTGTCTCTATTTCAGTTTTCAAGTCTTGAATAGTTTCTTTCATATGTTTGATTGCTTTTTCTTGGTTTTCTTTAAGGGGGTTGTTGATGTCTTCCATTTTTTGTTTGTCTCACCCTCTATTTCTTTGTGGGAATTTTTCATTTCTTCTTTAAGGGCCTCAAACATTCTCCTAAAGTTATTTCTTAGGTCATTTTCTTCTGCTTCATCTATATTTGGTTGTTCAAGTCCTGCTGTTGGAAGGTCACTAGTTTTTACTGGTGTCGTGTTCCTCTTTGTGGTGTTGTATGTGTTCTTACCTTGTCTATCCATCTTTTCCTCTGATTGGTGTATTTGGGGCTGTCTGTGACGCTGGTGATCAATCTTCCAGGTGCCAGTGGATCCAAGGCTCTGATGGTTGCTCCTGGTGGTACATTCAGGGACATGGTTCCAGTCACCCCATTGGTCACTCCGTGTTCCTGGAGTTCTCTCAGTGCTCTTTAGGTTTGCTCTACAATACTGGGGCTCGTTAGGGCCTGCTCCCACCTAGATGGCTTGCTTAGGGCTCTTTCTGCTGAGGTTGCTGCCTTGGGCCTGCTCTGGCAGAGTCCTGGCTCAAGCCTACTCCTTTGGGGGTTCCTGATGAGCGCCCTGGACCTGCAGTGGTCTCTGGTTTTTGCCTACTCCCTTGGAGGTCCCAGACTCATGTCCCCAGCTGTTTTCTTAATGTCAAGCTAAACTATAATCCAAGACAGCTCTTAGTGGGAATTTATAACCCCTGACTTGGGTAGTATTTCTTTGTATTCATTTTTATTCATCAAAACTCTGTATAAGCTAACATTATAAATATCAACTAAACAATGCCACTAAGGAGGAGTCATCTTCTTGACAATCCACAATAAGAATGCCCAGTAGATAGAGATATAATCATGAGATAAACACACAATACAGGTAGTGAGGACTCCCCACATATAAATACATCATATCAGATACCATAGAAGAGCATGTAGCAGTAACAATAGAAGGCACAGCATAAGTAAAAGACTATATTTTCATAAGCTTTGCTAGAACTGAACTTCTGGTGGACTACTAACACCTGAATATTAATTGCCGTCTGCTGTATTAAATGATAATGGCCTCTGGCACAAGTCATTTAGCAACATTCTTTAAATAGTTTAAATAAAAGGTATATGACAGTTTTCATTGTTTTGTTTGAGAAAAGGTCTCAGTGTATTACGTGACTGGCCTAGAGCTTGCTGTGTAGACCAGGCTGACCTTGACACTTCAGACTGTCTTGCTTCTGGGAGTGCTGAGTTAAAAGTGTTCACCACCACACCCAGGTGATCATTTTATCTTGAATTCTTACCAAGCCGGGAAAATAACAGAATTTCTATTGTAAGGAGAATTGTTTTTTCCCCAAAGATAAAATCTTCCAGTTTATCTTAATGGACCTCAGAGGCAAAGATTAAATCTAGTTTTGTTATGTTGGTTTTTCGAAACAAGAGTTTCTCCATGTAAATCTAGTTTGTTTTGTTTTGTTTTGTTTTTTAGTCTCTGTGATGTGTTTATGAATCATTTACTAAAGTCATACAGGGCCCAAAGGAAATCTTTATGAATTTCTTACAAATATTGACATCAGTAGTAAATAGAATGATACCCAATTTAGAAGCTAGACTTTTTGCCTACTCCCTTGGAGGTCCCAGACTCATGTCCCCAGCTGTTTTCTTAATGTCAAGCTAAACTATTATCCAAGACAGCTCTTAGTGGGAATTTATAACCCCTGACTTGGGTAGTATTTCTTTGTATTCATTTTTATGTAATTGAACCTCTGGCTTTTGAAAATGCTAATTCTCAATGTAAAAGGATAATTATGCCATTAAAGTCAAGGTCAACACCTTTAGAGGAATGGATCCAAGATACACTTAATATTTAATCTTATGGCCATGATGATACCGGAGAGGTGATTTCCAGAGGTTTTGAAGAAAAACTGAAATTTCAAGTGTTAAAATTGTGACAGACAAGGTCACCTTAAAAGGGATTATAAACAGGGCATTCCTAGAAACAATGTTTTTTTTCTAAGCATGATCCATTCAGATAGACCCTCCATTCTGGATTATGGGAATGGCGTGGCAAAGGCAGGCATTGGACTAATGACAAAAAGGGATATGACAACAAGGGTCAACAGGCATATTCATGGTAATCCTTTGCCATTGGGAAACTCCATGAGGGGCCTCTTTCAGGCCCCTGTACCAAATCCAGTTCAGTTGTTTCCTGTCATCATAGAGGAAACTCCTTCCCAGAGTAATTAAAGAACCTAATACCTGTTGTAAGAAACCATACTGCTTTGGATAATAGAAAAGTTATAGAAAATTAAAAAATCAGGAAAATCCATAAAGCGGGTATTTTGGCAAACTTCTATAAATGAACAAAGACCAAAATAAAAACATGAATAAGTGGCACTGTCATTGAAGATCTGGGAAACACAAATGCGGATGTAACAATAATTTCATCAGAATCTTGGCATCTTAATTGGCCTTTTCAGGATGTAAATGTTCAGTTTTGGGGGATCGAAACTTTATGTCACATAAAGCAGAATGCAAGACAGGTTGACTGTATAGGGCCAGAAGAACAGAGAGAAATATTAAAACCATATGTGGCTAACATAGAAATGAACTTGTAGGGATGTGATTTGTTATAGCAATGAAGTATTCAAATGACCATTCCCCCAATCTTAGAAACAAACTATATGTTTCTAGGGAAAATATTACAAGATATTGTAAAGATCAGTGACCAACCATTCAGGTTGTACAAGAACAGGGCGCAACAGCTGCTGACCATTCAAAGGCACCAACAGCCCTACCTTTAAAGTGGTTGACAGACAAACCTGTATGGGTTAAGCAATGGCCTTCAACAACAGAGAAACTGCAGGCTGTAGAACACCTGGTACAGGAGCAACTAAATGCTCAGCATATTGACGAATCAACCAGCCCTTGGAATTATATTTGTTTTTAAAAAGAAACCTGGAAAATGGAGAATGGTAACAGATCTAAGAACTGTTAATAAGGTGATTCAGCCATTGGGTTCTCTACAGTCTGGCATTCCTTTTCCTTCTCTGCTGCCTAATGGATTGCCTCTTATAGTTGTTGATTTAAAAGATTGTTTCTTCACTATACCTTTACAAGAAAAAGAGAGATAATTCTCAGCTTGCTAAGAAATATCAATGGAAGATTCTCTCACAGGGAATCTTAAATAGCCCTACCCTGTGCCAATATTTTGTAATTCAGCCATTGGAAATGATACGTTAGCAATTTCCTGAATTTATAGTTTACCATTACATTGATGACATTTTACCATCTGAGTCAAATGTAGATACTTTAGAAAGAATGTTTGAAGAAGCAAAAAAAAAAAATGCCGTTTTAGTGAATACAAATTGCTCCTGAAAAAAAATACATAGAAGAGATTCTGTTTAGGCTATAAAATAGGTTTACAAAATTAGACCTCAAAAGGTACAAATTAGGAGAGATCAATTGCAGAGTCTTAATGACTTCAAAGATTGCTAGGAGACATTTTCCATCTACATTGCACTATTGGAATAAAACATGATAAACTGAGTAATTTAAACAAAAGCTTAGATGGTGACAAGGACTTAAATAGTCCAGGAAATTATCAGCTGAAGCGGAGAGAAAATTGGCTTCGATTAAAGAGAAATTACAGAAGTCACATGTGGATCCTGTGGATCCAAATCTTAACTACATTCTGGTCATATTACCCTCCAAATAGTCCCCTACAGGAATTTTAATGCAGAGCGAAGATACTCTCTTAGAATAGATCTTTTCACCACATAAACTGAATAAAAAAATTAACAACTTATGACTAAAAGGTCTCTGAGCTAATTCTAAAACGAAAATTGATACTTTGTCAATTAGCAGGAATGAACCCAGCAGAAACGATAGCACCTTTTAATAATGATGAAATTGACAAATTGTGGGAAGAAAATAAACCCTGGCAAAGAGCTTGTAGTAATTTGGGGGGAGAGATTAACAACTGTCCTAAAAGCAAGAGAATTCAACTTATAAAGAGAACTAACTGGATCCTTCCTCGCATTGTACAGGACACACCAATAACTGGAGCCTCTACATTCTATACTGATGCAAATAAATTAGGAAAGGCAGGTTACAAATCAGAAAATTTAAGTAAATGGATCAAAGCCCTTATGATTCTGTACAAAAGTCAGAATTTCATGTGATTCTAAGGGATTTTAAAGAACCTTTCAACATAATTACCAATTTGCAATATGCAGAAATAGTTGTTTTGTATATTAATCTGCTTACTCAGTAAATAATATTTATTTCTTGGGTCTCTGAGGGAGTTAAAGACTAGATAGTTACAGTTTTTCTTGTTTACCAGATGCAGAAAGCAAATTAAGATAGAAAGTAAATTAGGTACAAGACTTTGGACTCACCAAGATGGCATAGATGATGGAGTATTTCCCCTGAATTTGTCAAATTCAAATGGACTAGACATTGTTGATGTATTTATTGCCTTATATATTGTATATATTTATTGTATTTATTGTGTATAGTTTTTCTTATATTAGTTAGAGTCTTTTTAATGTAGACAAAAAAGGGAAATATATTGGTATATTGTTTGTGTTTTAATAAATAAACCTTGCCTAAAGATCAGAGGGCAAAGCAGCCACCATAGTCAGCCATACAAGTCAGGGAGTGGTAGCACACATCTTTAATCCCAGGACTCAGGAGACAGAGGCAGGTGGATCTCTGTGAGTTTAAGGCCACCCTGGGCAACACAAGATCGATCCAGAAACAGATCCAGGTGATGGTGGTTCACATCTTTAATCTCAGTGTACGTGAGTCACACACTTTTAATCCCAGCACTAGGGAGGTGAAGATAAGAGCCATATGGCTGGGCAGAGAGAGAAATATAAAGGGGAAGAGACAGGAACTCACTGGAGTGTAGAGTTTGAGGATTTGGGAAAACAGGATCTTGCCCTTTTGGTCTGAAGATTTGGTAGAGGTAAAAGGTCTCTCTAGTTATTGACTGCTTTACTTTTCTGATCCTCAGGTTGAACCACAGTATATGGCTCTGGGTTTTTTATTATTCGTGCTACACTAAAAGAATCCCCATGTTTTTCTTCAATTTAGAGAGAAATAAATGAGCTCTTTTACTGTTATTAAACCGTATTTTTCAACTGCTAATCTTAATCTCTTTTTCCTTGTATATTTATACTTTCTATAATCAGTATGTAGAAAGTAAAAATATTCTAATTAATGTTTTGTATAAGCTTATAGAGGGACAGCTCTTATTAGCTAGAAGACAAAGTGAAATTCTTTAATCTTAGACTATGTTTCCTCACTTATAAAACAAATAATTCTATATTTTTGTATAAATTTTGTTATATGTATGCACTTAACGTATGTACATATGCGTGTATGCATGTGTAGGTTAAAGGACAATTTGCAGAATTAGGTTCTCTCCTTCCATCATACGTGTCCAGAGAGCAAACTCAACTCATCAGACTTGGCAAGAAGGTCCTTTTCCCAGTAGGCCAACTCACTGGCCTGAAAATAATAGTATCTTTTTCATAGGATTGTGAGGATTAAATGACTGGCATATAAGAACTATTTCAAAATTTTACCTAGAATATGTTTATAATACTTAAAAATGTTATCTGAAGTCATATCTTTCTAATTTCACTGTATTATTAATGCATTATACATTATTATTTTCTTTGCTTTTTGGCTGTAAAATATCAACACTGAGTTGAAATTTGCCACATAGTGAACATTTTTGAAAACATGAAACCAGAATGCTTCTGTTAAATAGCTTTGTGCCTTTTTGTCCTCCTAATTAAAGGAATAAAATAACAAGTTATAGGTATGGTATGCAGGTGGTTTGTAGAGGTTGTTATATTTTGACTGTGCAGCATACCTAAGATATAGATAATATTATCCTCATTTTCAATTGAGGAAATAAAGACTCAAGAAAGTTAGGGAACTTGTCCAAGTTCTTGTTATGAGAGTCAGAGCTAAGATTTATTGATGTTGTTGTGGTTCTGGAGTCTCCATGCATACATACTTTCTCATCCTTTCTTCCAGTGCCTCCAGATTACTAGAAATTCCTCAGGGTTACTAGATGGTTTATGCTTCAAAAAAAAATCATAAAATTAACAAAATAAGCTGGGCATTGTAGTGCATCCCTATAATCCAAGCTCTTGGGAGGCTGAGATGGAAGAATACCAAGTTCAAAACCATTCCGGGAAACACTTCGATAACTATTTGTGTTCGTATAGCAGGAAAAGTTTTAAAGCATTAATATAAACTTGGAGCATTTGTTACAGTATATGTATAGAAGGCATACTGCATGGTGCTAAAGGATTAGAGTGCAAAACAGGTTCCTTTGTATAGTTTAACTCGCCACAAGATTTTAGAACTGAAAAGATATCATTTAACTAGGAAGAAAATATCACATCAGTCGGGCATTGTTTTTCTCATTTTCAATTTCTTCTAAATTAGAAATTCTTCTAAAATAGAAATGCACAGCCAGCCAACCTGATTATCTTAAACAATTCAAGAAAATAGCTAACAATATTGATTACAAATAATTATAAACAAATTAAGACATTGGTTTTGTAAATGACTAATAGTGACTAAAGAGGGGAGGGCTCTGGGTTTCATTAAAGGAAAAGATTGGTGCAAGGTGAAAGTTTGAATGTTAAACTTGGGAAGCCCTTTGTGACTCTACCACTTGAGGTTATGGTGCACTCGGTTGAATCATTTGATATCCTGTGTTTTAATTTTCTGACCTGTAGAAATAGGAATGCTAAGATTATACTTTATAATGCCATACAGGATTTGTATAAATAGTAAGCATGGGGAGTTTTATGTGTTTTTAATTTGATATACATTAAAATTAAAAAGCCAATTCATACTTTGAAAAGGTGGTTTAACCTCTGGAAAATGTAATTCTTGAGTAACACTTATAAAATTTATATAAGAAGATATCTAAAGTACAACTGAAGAATGCATATCCTGGTACATCATAGTAAACAATTTATTTGTTATTATTTCAGAGTAAAGATGGGAAAACCCCACTACACATGACTGCTCTCCACGGTAGATTCTCCAGATCACAAACCATTATCCAGAGTGGTAAAAAGTATTTCTGTTTGTTTCTTTTATTTCTTCAATGTAGTATTTTGGGGTTTTATTTTTAATCTACATAGTGAATGACATTGTGGAATTGCCATAGCAGTATGTATACTGTTAAGATTTTATTTTAGATCTCTTAAAAATCAGCAGAGGTTAAAATACCATGAATATATATCATTCATAGTTACTTCTATTCTTCTGAATTATTAATTTTATTTCTTTACTTTTGAGTAGATAGGAAGGGAGAAGTCTTCCTGCATAGTTTTGGCTGGCCCTGAATTCATAATCCTCTTACCACATACGCCACCTTGTCCAGCTATGAGTTCTATTTCTTTAGGAATTAGTGTCGACCTTTTTCTTTTTCATTATTGCTAATTGGAAAACTGCCTTTTTATGTATATTTTAATATGTGCTTTGTTTTATTTTTTCATTTTTTCCTGTTTGAATGCTTTGAAATGAACTCTTTTTAAGGTTTTAGTTTAATCTCTGCACTTTATTCTCTTGTGTTTGAATTATTTCTAGGTAAATTAAGCTTTTTAGTAATTTTTATAGCTGTTAATGTAAATCTGTGTTTCTTAGACCATGGTCTAAAGGAGTGTTTGTTAATAGTCCTTAATATATAATTTTTATTAAAGATTTTATTGTTCTCTGTAAGATTTTCTTTTTATTTTATGTACATGAATATTTGCCTGGATGTCTGTCTCTGCACCACATGCCTGTGATGCACATGGTGACCAGAAGAAGGGGTCAGGTTCCTTGGGACTCTCATTACAGACGGTTGTAAACTTTGATATTGGTTCTGGGAAGTGAACCCAGCTCTTTGGGAAGAATATCCTATACTCTTAACCAATTAGCCATTTCTCCAGCCCCTTGTTGGCATTTAAAAAAAAAAAAAGTTCTGCTGGGTGGTGGTGATGCACACTTTTAATCCCAGCACTCGGGAAGAAGAGACAGGCAGATGTCTGTGAGTTCGAGGCCAGCCCGGACTACAGAGCCAGTTCCAGGATGGACTCCGAAGCTACACAGAGAAGCCCTGTCTCAAAAAAACAAAACAGAAAAACATCAACACAATCTTTTATGTGTATATATTTGGTTAATGTGTTTGAGAAAGAGAGTGAAAGAAAGGCATACAGATACTATAGTGTACATGTAGGGATCAGAGGACAGCTACAGATGTTAATCCTGTTAAGATAGAATTTTATGATGTTAGCTGCAGACTGGCTGTCCCATGCATGGGCTTCTGGGCATTCTTTTGTTCCTACCTCCTAACTCATCATTTAGGCATTTGACTTACTGGGTGCTACCATACCCAGCTTTACATGAATTCTGTTACTCGTGTTTAATAGCAGGCATTTGACCCACTGAGCCATCTCCTCAAGAACTCCTTTGTTTTTTGTTCTAGAGTTCTGCAAGGGGAAATAACAGTAATGCTGATGATGATGATGATGATGATGATGACATCAACAGCAACAATAATAATAGATCCCTGACCCAAAGATTTTTAGAGTACTGTGTATGAGCAGTCGACTTTATGAAACATGGGATAACTCTTAAGTGCTGCTCTAAAGCAGTATGTTTACATAGTGGTCTTTAGACTCATTGCACCCTAGAACTCTTCTGCTAGTTTAAAATATATTAAAGTCCTATTCTCAATTCACAAAACTGTTTTAAATTTGCAGTTGATAACCCCAAGTAAATATGCTTTAAATGAAATTAATTAGAATTGCTATATCTATTAGTTTATACTTAAGCAGCATTTTATTACATTGCATTTTACAGTGTTGGCCAATCTCTATATAATCTAGTGTCTGACACTATGTCCTTTATCATAGGAGCTGTAATTGACTGTGAAGATAAGAATGGAAACACCCCTTTGCATATAGCAGCCCGGTATGGCCATGAGCTGCTAATCAACACTCTTATTACAAGTGGTGCTGACACTGCAAAGTAAGCAGTACTTACAGAGCTGATAATTGCTGTCTGGGGAAGCACAGAAGCAACTGTGCTGAGTTTCGTAAAGATTTCAAGTGGGAGCGTGTGTTTTGTCTTCAACAATGTAGTCATTGGCTTCTTTGTTTGCTTTCTTCTTACCTTTTATCCTGACACTGGTAGATCTTAAATGCTTTATGTATGATTTTGTTTGAGTAGCCAGTGTGGCATGTTTTTATATTTCTGTTCATTTTTTCTCCAGCATAAATAATACATGGTTTTGATAAGAAACTTAACTTTTATAATTCCTTTACTTTTCAGTCTAGAAGTTATAAAAATTGTACACACCAAATGCTTTTCTTGGACCATCTATAGACAGTGGTTTCAGACTGTGCTGTGCAGAGCCCAGGGAGTCCCTAGTTGCTGATACAAAGGGGTCCCTGTCCCCCATCCACATCCTATTTAAGTTGCCCTATACATTTTTAAAATATACATGATTTTATATACTATGAAAGTCAAAACCATAATTAAATTGGTATTTCTAATTTTTATGTCACTTTATATGTATTAATGAACAAATTGTAAACTTTTTATATATTATAGATGATATGCTGTGTACATTTTTTGTGATTTAAAAATATACGTTTGCTGATATATAGAGACTTTAGGTTTTTTAGATCTGTTTATACAGCTTTGGTTTACTTTACGGGATTTAATTTTATTGTATAAGGATATGTACAATATTCTCCTTATTTGCAATTCAAGTTGCTTTCAAATTTTCACCATATAAAATGACTGAGATGAACATTCTTGAACACAGCACCTTGCAGAAATGATTTTAAAATGTTAATTGAGATGGGTAAGAAGTTTTTCTCCCTGAGCAAATACCTGGAAATATTTTGGTTGGGGAGAAAAGTATCAATGACATAAGTCAAAGGTGCTGCTAAGCATTTGACATTTAGAATATAGACTTCATAAATACACCATGAGTCTTGCTGATTGGTGGTGTTACACACCTTTAATCCCAGCACTTGGGGGAGAGAGAGGCAAGCGGATCTCTGTGAGTTTGAGGACAGTCAGGGCTATACAGTGAAACCCTGTCTTGAAAAACCAAAAAATAAAATAGACAGTGAGTCTATAATGGTGCTAGTACTAAGGTTAGAAAGATAAGCTTTGGGAAAATATAGCTGGGTAGTTAGTTATACCACTTTTCAATGACTGGCCAGACTTTTCTCCAAAGTATTAAGAGATTTCTTTTCAGCTAATTTTTACTTAAGTAATGTTTTTTTATAATTTATTGTATTTTCATGTATTTAATGAAGTTTCTGTCCTATTAATTTAAGGCGTGGTATTCATGGAATGTTCCCACTCCATTTGGCAGCCTTAAGTGGTTTTTCAGACTGCTGCAGAAAACTACTTTCTTCAGGTAAGTGGAACCTTCTCAGACCAGTTTGTTTGTGCGTGCTTGCTCACACGTTCTCTCTCACCCTTCCTTTTTTCTTCTCTGTGGTCACAGTTATCAGCTCTGAGAAATGCTTTATTCTTATAAACTTGATTCTCTTTGTTAGTTGGAGACATGGGGTATAAAGTCTTTAGAGAGCAGCTTCTATCTAGTGGTGGTAATCTCTTGACTTGCCCTATTTAACTTGTTCTAGAAGCAGTATACCTTAATTGGCATGTTTCATTGGTTTGGGTTTTCATTTTGAGAGTTAAAAGTCATAATCTTAAAGGCTCATGAAAGAATTAATTTATTGTTAATACTTAGTTTAAAATGCTCTAACTGTAGTCGGCAGGGATTTTTTTGTATTACTGCAAACTATGATTGTTATTAAGTGCAATAAATTACTGACTGTATAGGATTTATTTTTAAATTACTTTCTGTTTCTCAGAATATAAGAAAGTTAAATATTAACACTCATGTTTACTGAAATAAGTTAATGAGCTTTCAGTGAAAATATTACAGAGTGAGACAGATACTCTTCTGAGGTTTGGGGGCTATGTTTGTTGGGATGTATGTGCAATACATCTTTATTTGAGTAACTTCATTATTGTGGTTGTTTTATTTAAGTCTAGATCAAGATGTATTCATATGAAACTGTCCATTCCACTTTCATGAAAAGGAAAATTAAAATCTCTTCCCAGTATTAATAATAGCCACATGGAACAAAGTACATGTCTTTTTATTTTGGAAGGGAGGGAGATGATGAGTGGAGAGTGTGTAAAGCCCAGGCTGACCTTGAATTTGCAATTCTCCTGTTTCTGCTTCCCAAGTGTTCAGATGACAGGTGTGTACCATCATGTCTGAGTAAAATGCTTTATTGAGATATTTGTGTACAATACACTTCTAAATTCACTTATTTAATGTATACAGTTCAATATTTATAATATGTTCATGTTGGTATATAACCATAAATTACATCCACTGTGGAATATCTTTAATTCCTATAATAGAAATTCCATTAGCATAATGTGGTATATTAGTTATCACTCATACAATTTCTATAGAATTACCCAACAAAATCTTTTATGACTAGCATTTTGCACTTCATGATCTTAAGGGTTCTGTTTGTGTCTATTATTTCTTTTTCTTGTTGACTATTATCCCCATTGCTCCCTATAGCCTTTTAGAGATTAGAGTGGTTTGCTTGCTTCCTTGTGACAAGTTTTATACCATGTTGCCAAGGCTAGTCAAGACTCAGAGTAGTGATCGTCCTGCCTTAGTCTTCTGTGTGACTAGGACAATGAGACTGAAGGTGTGAGCCATCATTCCTGGCATAGCCTTCCAGACAAGCAATATAGCACTTTTAAAATTGCCAAACTTTTAGTGGAATTTTTTGTAATATTGTGCATTACTATTGTTTTTCTTTATACATTTTTGTACTTGTTAAGAATATATGCTGAATGAATGAATGAATGAATATACAAGTTTGCTTAAGATTGAAAAGAACAATGTGATATATATTTTTTGATACTATCTTAATGCAAAGTAATACATCTATGATATTATATGAGAGAGAAGATATGTATTCATTCTTACAGGATTTGACATAGATACCCCAGATGATTTTGGCAGGACCTGTCTACATGCAGCTGCAGCTGGAGGGTATGTTAATAGTATTTTTATATCTTTTATGAAGTCAGTGTTATACACTTAGCATCCCAAGAGCATCTGGGTTTATTCCAGAGATCTCACAGACAGATACCAGTCATGGAGGCTATCTCTTTTTTCCTCTTTATCAGTTCTGAGTCCTCATAATAGAAACTGAAACATACCTGGAGTCTAACAAAAGACAGTTCAGGGCAGCAGAAGTCACCCCACCTCGCCTGTTGGCCTTCTTTCAACTAAGTCATGAGTATCAAGTCAGAAAGAACAAACCTACAAAAGAAATTGTTACTTTTTATAAGAGAAAATAATCCCTATACAAATGAAGATGTTCATGAAATGATGAGAACATTCAAAATATTAAAAGTATTGTGAGTGTCCTAAATAATACTATGTACTCCACTGTAAATGGTACTTTAAAAATTGTATCCTCAGAAAAAAATGTTGATGATATAGTTATGTCTTGGCTCAGAAGAAGAAATGTGATTAGAACATTTTAGACTAAATTTTATTTATATTATTTTAGTTTAGGGTGTGTGTATGTCTCTGTTTGTGATAAGAGTCTTGCTATGTAGCCAAGTCCCCAACCTCAGCCTCTGAAGTGTTGGAATTATAGGCACACAACACCCTCCTTGTTTGGATTAAATTTTAAGAAACACTGTAGGGAAAGCTAGTCAATTAGTTCCACTGGATAACCAGAGGTCTTGGTCTCTGAAAACATTTTGTTATCTTACTGCTTCTGATAAGTTAGATTTGTGTTAAGCCATTTAATATCACAAAGGACATTTTGTGAGCATTTTATTTCTAATGATAATTCCTTAATATTTCCCTGTTATTTCAAAGAACAAGTGTGCTAAGCCAAGAATGCCACCATGCAAGTCTAAGTTATAAAGATGAATTGAAAGCATATGTGACTCAATCCCTTGTTCTTCTACGGTCACCAGAGGACATTTCAGTTAAAACCTAATCTGTGTGTAACTTGCCTACGGAAGTCAACAGGCATGGTTTCCATTGTAATTTACAAAATTGTTCAGGTTTATAAAAATTAAGTTATAATAAGCATGTAAGCAGGTCCTACAATTTTAACTAAGGTTCATCTAAATAAACAATGAAAATATAGGAGAGTCGGGGAGATTAATTTACTATTATGTGCTTTAAGGGTATAAGAATTTTTTGTTGTTTGTTTTTAGTTCATTTTAGTTGAGTATTTTTAAATTCCTTGAATTTAAGACATTTAAATATAAGTGTTGATTTCCTACAAATCTCTTAGAATTGTTTACAAAGTGATCTTCCTTTTCTACAGAAATATAGTTCACTTATTTCCTTTGTGCCAGTATATGTGCACATAACTTTTTAAAGTGCTAAATATAATAAATTTTAATGTTTTATTCTTCATAAAATATAAAGTAATTGTCATTTTAAAATATTCATTTATGCTTATTTAAGCCTACCATTTTTATTATAAAATCACTGATAATTATACTTTCAAACTTTTTTCCCCCCTAATTAGAAATTTGGAGTGCCTAAACCTTCTGTTGAATACTGGTGCAGACTTCAACAAAAAGGATAAATTTGGGAGGTAATTGGTTATATGACTCATTTAAAGCTAGGTTAAATTTGCTTACTTAATGGATTCCTGGGCCTTTAACTGACCTAAGATTTACGTTTATGTGTCACACAGCATCTTTGGAGTTGTAGTTATGATTACTAGAATCTGAAGCAGACCTGGGGTTGTGACTTACCTTTCCAAGTGCACAGGATTGCATTTGATCCATAGCACTGCCAAAAGAAAAAGAGCACATGTGTATACCAGCCAGCTAAGTCAATGGGTTCTAAGCCCCAGCTTTTTTGTTTGTTTGTCTGTGTGGCTTTGGAGCCTATCCTGGAACTAGTTCTTATAGACCAGGCTGGCCTCGAACTCACAGAGATCCACCTGTCTCTGCCCCTGAGTGCTGGGATTAAAGGCGTGTGCCACCACTGCCCGGCAGCTCCAGTCTTTTAATTGGGTTCCTCTTACAGTCCTAGCCTATGTCGTCCTCCCCCCCACACCTTTTTAAGAATTTATTTATGTGTGTAGGTGTTTTACCTGCTTGTATGTTCATGGAGGCCAAAAGAGGAAACATCAACTCCCCTGGTACCAGAGTTACAGATCATTATGAACACTGAACCAAGGTCCTCTGGGAAAGCAGCCAGTGCTCTTAACTGCTGAACTGTCTCTCTAGCTCCTTACCCTTCTTGATATTAATTGTCCTCTTCCTATAATTTTGGCATAGAAACTTTCTTCTTTTTTTTTTTTTGTTTTGTTTTGTTTTGTTTTTTCGAGACAGAGTTTCTCTGTAGTTTTGGAGCCTATCCTGGAACTAGCTCTTGTAGACCAGGCTGGTCTCGAACTCACAGAGATCACCTGCCTCTGCCTCCCGAGTGCTGGGATTAAAGGCGTGCGCCACCACCGCCCAGCTTGGCATAGAAACTTCAAACTACATTGTACCAGAGTGCCTTCAAAAAAATGATAGTACCTAGAATTTTTCCAAGTCATCTTTTGTGAAAGTTTCTACTTCCCATGCCTGCTTACCACTACTAAAAGGAAAAAAATAGGTTACAAATATGTGTGTGATTTTTCTCTTATACACATCCATATAACCCACTGAATACAGTCTGCAGGAAAACTGCTATAAAAGGACAAAGTCTCATTGTCTAGCTTTGTTGTTACTAGCATTTGTAGTAATTGCAGTTGAAGCTTTTATTATCTACTCCTACGTTTAGCAGGATTAGACACACAACGTACATTAAAACCATTAAGGAAAGAATTAAATGCAGTTTGAATTTGTTTGAAAGATGTTGGTGGTAGTATAAGCAGTATGTGTCAGCAGGTAAAAACTACGTAAGACTTGTGACAGGAAGGAAATGTGTGAGTGTGTATTAGTTTCTTGTAAGAGTACCAATGCAGAAGAAAAAGGAAGAATTGTGTATGGTAGGAAGTAAGAAATAAATAGAAGAAAACTAAGTGCTGTTTGACCCCATAATACTTTGAAGAATAAATGCACTAATAGATGGAACAAATGGCCCACAGAATTAAGTTTAAAGCTATTTTTATTTGCAGTAATTTTCAAATTCCATACAAAAATAGTAAAGAGAATTTTTGAAGCATATTCTAATATGAGGTTGAAAACTTTATTTCCAGCATTGACTCCATTTTTAAAATCTCTATAATAGCTGGGAATCATGGCACATGCCTTTGATTCCAGCACTGGGAAATAGATCTGTATGAGTTTTAGGCCAGTCAGGGCTACATAGTGAGACCCTGTCTCAAACTAATAAATCGAAAATAGTATACTATCCAATAAGGCAAAATAATGTTTTGGTATCATTTCCTTATAAATGTATTAGAGGGGACAGAATACACTGTAAAGAACTCTGAAATGAAGTTACCATGTTTTTTTTTCTTTTAATGAAATCATAAATCATCTTAGATTTATCATCCTGAAATAGTTGCTCCTATGTTTAATAGTATTCTGTGTGATTTTAGTAATCAGAGAGAAATTAATTATGATTATTCAGTCTTTAGAGATTAAAACAACACATTAGCTTCTCTGAATAGGAAGTTAGTCTGTAAGCCTGCGCCTAGCTTATGCTTGAGAGCTCTGGTATTACTGCTGAGATCTATGTGGAGTTGATAATGACCACTCTTATTTGTGTCTGTGTTTTTCTTCTTTGCTTTTTTTACTCAAGACATGGATTGTGAGGCATTTTTGTTAGTGTAAGGCAAACTTTATTAAAATGAAAGATTTTAGGTTTCTAAGCAGAATCTAGAGATTGTAATTGACTTGGGATTGTATTGTAACTAAATGTGTAGAGTAAAGGTCAGCTATGCTTATGCTTACAAATGGATGTTCTTGGCTTCTATATTTCCTGTGTTATTTGGTCACAAAAGATCTCCACTGCACTATGCTGCTGCCAACTGCAATTACCAGTGCCTGTTTGCTCTTGTGGGATCAGGAGCAAGTGTGAATGACCTTGATGAAAGAGGCTGTACACCCCTGCACTATGCAGCTACATCAGACACAGATGGCAAGTAAGTATCATGTGGAAGGAGAAGAAAATTGTTATTTCTATAAATTGGCATCTTCATATGGGGACTTTTACTGCAAATGTTTGTTGCCTTTTTATATTTTTATTACCATTCCCTGAGTCCATAGTTTGAAAAATGAAGACATTTCATAATTACTATTAAATCCTAGCTGTTGCTGTCTTCCAAGTATCTGGCCTTTAGTCGAAAAATCTGGTAAAAGATGGTCTTCTTCTTCCTGCAAAACAGTGTTTGTTTTTTGTTTTTCATTACAAGGTTTCTCTGTGTAGCCCTGGCTGTCGTGGAACTCACTCTGTAGACCAGGCTGATCTTAAACTCAGAGATTTGCTTGCCTCTGCCTCCTGAGTGCTGAGATTGACATATAGTAGGTACATATTGCTTGAATATTATTAGATAGCAAACCAAGTAAATGTTGGTCAAGAGTGATGGGTGAGAAGAAAAGGATAAGTGATATATAAACTGGCAAAAGAAATCCCATTACCAGATCCATTTGTAGTGCCTCAGTATAAAATTTTTCTTCTTAGACTGAAATCCAGTGAAGACAGCAAATTATATCTTCAGTGTTTCTAGTATTCCTCATGTGTCAGAGTCAATGAAGAGTAAAAATGTTAGGAAGAACAGTTAGTTATTCCTAGGGAGCAATGCTAAAAACATAGTTCTGGGAAGTTACAGTTAACATGGAAGCTTTTGTTTTTCACTTTTTAAATCCTTTTCAAAATGTATATAATTCAGGCTGGGGAGATGACTCAGTAAACAATGCACTTGACCTCACAAGGTTGAGGACCTCAGAACCTATGTAAATCCAGATTAGTAGTAGACATCTGAAATTCTAACACTTGTACCTTGCTGTGGGAGTCAGATAAAGAATCCCTGAAAGTTCCCTAACCAACTAGACTGAGATATATAGCCACAAACCACAAGAAACCTGTCTAATGGTAGAAATGAGGACTGACACCCAGGGTTGTCTTCTAACTTCCACATACCTCCTGTGACAAACATAACCATACCCAAACATGTGTGTGCGCACACATAAAAGTTTTATTATTTATTGTTATTGTGAATGTATATTGTGATGTATGTACACATGCCACAGTGCACACATTTAAGTCAAGATAATTTCCAGGAGTCCAGTTTCCTTCCACTTAGGGACCCAACAATTGAACTCACATTACCAGGCAATTCTTACTTGCAAAGATGCTGTTTCTAACATTGATAATATTTTGTGAGAGTAATTACTGAGAGGCCTAAGTGGTTTTAGGCTGTTTAACATTAAGGGAATAAGAGTTAGAAGCTGGGGAGATGGGGTTGTAGGTAAGAACAGCTTGCTGTGCAAGCATGAGAACCTGAATTATGATCCCTATCACCCATGTGAAAAGTTAGACATGGCTACACATACCTATAACCAGGTCTGGGGGTAGAGGGCAGAGACAGGTGGATCACTAGAGCTTGCTAGCCACCAGCCTAGCTGAAAAGTAGCAAGCTCCAGATTCAGTGAGAAATCTTGTCTCAGGAATAAGGCAGAGAGTAGTAAAGTATCCTCTGGTCTCTGCATATGCATAGGTGTGCATTCCTACACACAACTTGTGTACATATGCATAAATTGAAAAAAAGAAATAAGGTTAACATCACTGTGTGCATTCCTACACATAGACACACATTAAGTTTTTAAAACTACAGAGCTAAAATATCTGGCTCTCTTATGAATGTATAGTGACCCTTATATGAATGAGTAAATAACACCTTCTACACACATGTACAGACACCTTGATATTATACAATCTCATGAGGGAGTGGGGTTGGCAGTCAGTACTCAAAGACACTTTGGAACTAAGTTTTAGCAAGTCCAACTTTAGTCTTAATAGAACACTATTTGAATTAGCAGAAACATGCTCTTGTATACTGCTACTAAACAGTAGTTTACAAATTTGTTATGTGTGGCCTAACAGCTTACAAAACATTACACCAGCTATAGATTGGATAATATCAGGTTAGTAAAGCTTTTGTGAGTTTTATATTGTTAGAAGCCTTGTATCATGAAGATTTAATCAAACATAAAAGCAGTAGTATTATAGTTACATAAAATTCTTATACATTAATTTAGCCTCTACTTTTGAAACAAAATTAAGTTTTTAGGTTTAGAGAGTTAGACCAAATTAAGAAAATGGTAGTGAAGACAATTAACAGACTTACTGCCTGATGTGTAGTTGTATCTGACATATATAATAGCCCTATTGTATGAAACCAGTGGTCATTTATACTTCTTTCCAAATAGTTATGTAAACGAGCCCTTTCATGTTAAAAGCCTGACAAAAAAAAAACACAAGCAGTTATATCTTGGACATAATACTTACATTATGTGACCATGCATATAAAAATTTTAATGACAAGAAGAAAACAATTTGTTGACAGAGGTTTCTGTCCTGCCGGGTCCCGCAGCCTTTCAGTCCCAAAGAAACACACAGAGGTCTACATTAATCATAAACTGGTTGTCCTATTAGCTCAGGCGTCTTATTAACTCTTGTAACTTATATTAGCCCATAATTCTTGTCTCTTAGCCATGTGGCTCTGTTCCTTTTATAAGCAAGGCACTCTCATCTTGCTTTCTCTGTGTATGGATCATAACTGCAGACTGACCGTTTCCTCTTCCCAGAATTCCCCTTGTTCTCATTGTCCCATCTCTGCTTCCTGCCTGGCCACCCCACATATACTTCCTGCCTGGCTTCTGGCCAATCAGCATTTTATTAAAATACAAGTAACAAATCTTTACAGGGTACAAACCATTGTCTCACAGCAACAATTACCAGTATTTAATCATTTGTTTAAAATGTAGGTGGAAAGGTCAGGCATGGTAGGAGGCAGAGGCAGGAAGATCTCTTAAGTTCGAATTAGCCTGGTCTGTGTAGAAAGTTCTAGGACGGCCAGATCTACATAGAGAAACCTTGTCCCAAATGTATAATTAAACAAAATGTAGGTGGATAAGTATATAAAAAATATATTCAATACTGAAAGTATAAAAAAAAAAGAATGTGAAGCTCCAGCTTTCATTCCAAATGGTTATTCTTACTGTATAGTGTAGGCAGAATTTTTTGTCCTACCAGCCACTCCCAAATAACCACATAGAGACTTATAAGTCTGACATTTATAATTAATAACTCAAACTTGGTTTTAGCTAGCTCTTTGTTTTCTTTTATTTGTTTGTTTATTGGTTTTTTAAAAAAATATTCATTTATTTATTATGTATAGAATATTCTGTCTGTGTGTATGCCTGTAGGCCAGAAGAAGACAGATGGTTGTGAGCCACCATGTGGTTGCTGGGAATTGAACTCAGGACCTTTGGAAGAGCAGGCAATGCTCTTAACCTCCAGCCCCTGCTTATTGGTTTTTTCCAGACAGTTTTTATCTATGTAGCTTTGGTGCCTGTCCTGGAACTAGCTCTTATATACCATGCTGGCATTGAACTCACAGAGGTCCGCCTGCCTCTGTCCCCCGAGTGCTGGGAATAAAGGCGTGTGCCACCACTGCCCAATTAGCTAGCTCTTATAACTTAAATTAACCCATTTATATTAATGTGTGCGCTGCCTTGGGGCTCGTTAATCTAATGTATATACTTCCCATCCTGTTCACTCTGTGTCTTATGGCGTCTCTTCAAGACTCCCCTCCTTCTTCTTCTTCACAACATTCTCTTCTTCTGGTTCTCTCACCTAACCTTATCCTGCCTAGCTATAGGTCAGTCAGCTTCTTTATTAAACCAGTTATAGTTACATATGTTCATGCAGTATAAAGGAATATTCTACAATATAGAAAAGTTTATTGAGTTTTATAGTCTTTCTTTAAGCCTGGTTAATTTTGTGGGTGTGTGGTTTTTTTCATAATAAAGTATTTAAATTTAAAATTTGGAATTTTCATTTTTGCTGTTATTATATATAGGTGCCTGGAATACTTACTAAGAAATGATGCAAATCCTGGGATCCGGGACAAACAAGGATACAATGCAGTTCATTACTCAGCTGCATATGGTCACCGTCTGTGTCTTCAACTGGTAAGATTTCTGAATTCTCATGACAGAACTAGTGTGAGTCTTTTAGTTTAGTAACATAACTAAAATGAGACTAAGTAGCCCAGCAAACATTCAGGTTTGTTCTTTAACATTTTCATACCACATTTCCCTCTTAAATTCATAGTTGCTTCAGTAACTCATTCTCTAATTTCCTTTTAAAAAAGGAAAAACAGCAGGGCAGTGGTGGCGGACACTTTCAATTCCAGCACTTGGGAGGCAGAGGCAGGTGGATCTCTGTGAGTTTGAGGCCAGCCTGGTCTATCTATAAGAACTAGTTCCAGGACACAGAGAAAACCTGTCTCGATAAACCAAACCAAACAACAACAAAAAGGAAAAACAAACCACTGAATCCAGTGTGGTAGCACATACCTATAATCCTAGTCCTTAAAAAACTAAGGCAGAAATATTGTAAATTTGGGGCTCGGTAAGATACTGTCTAAATGATGGGGCATTGTATCTCTTGAGGGGAGTCAGGCACAGTGGTACATCCCTGCAGCCCTACGTGGGAGGCTGAGGAAGGACACTGACTAGAGTCCAGGACAACATAGTGAGAAACTTTCTCAAAAAAACAGATACATCTCTGAAGAAGACTACGAAAATGTTGTGTTTTATGAGATGACTGGCCTCAAACTAGCTGTGCAACTGAGGATGACCTTGAACTTCTGAGCCTCTACATTCTGAATCCTGAGCTTGCACCATCCCACCTAGTTTTATGTGGTCTGGGGATTTAGTTCATGTGAACACACTACCAACTGAGCTATACACCAGCCTTCAAATCTTTGTATTGTTCAACTTCTAGGTGTATTGCATTTATTTCTACTCCTTTAAATAAATATCTTCCTCCTTTTTAATTTTATTGATTTCTATTGAGCTCCACATTTTTCTCTGCTCCCCTCCCTGCCTCTCCCCTCCCCTTCAACCCTCTCCCAAGGTCCCCATGCTCCCAATTTACTCAGGAGATCTTGTCTTTTTATACTTTCCATGTAGATTAGATCTATGTAAGTCTCTCTTAGAGTCCTCATTGTTGTCTAGGTTCTCTGGGATTGTGGTTTGTAGGCTGGTTTTCTTTGCTTTATGTTTAAAAACCACCTATGAGTGAGTACATGTGACAATTGTCTTTTTGGGTCTGGGTTACCTCATTCAAAATGATGTTTTCTAGCTCCATCCATTTTCCTGCAAAATTCAAGCTGTCGTTATTTTTTTCTGCTGTGTAGTACTCCATTGTGTAAATGTACCACATCATCCTTATCCATTCTTCAATCAAGGGGCATTTAGGTTGTTTCCAGGTTCTAGCTATGACAAACAGTGCTGCTATGAACATAGTTGAGCACATGTCCTTATGGTACAATTGAGCATCCTTTGGCTATATACCCAAAAGTGGTATTACTGGGTCTTGAGGAAGGTTGTTTCCTAATTTTCTGAGAAATCGCTATACTGACATCCAAAGGAGCTGTAACCGTGTCTTACTTGAAAAAAATAAATCCCCTGAGGGAGTTACATTTCCCTTATATGTTTAGAGAACGCTGCAAGGTCCTTTTGTTTCCCAGTTCTTCTTAATAAAGGACAATCTGCTTCTGCAAAAGAAGTTTGAATTTCAACCGTGGTCTTGTCCTAGAATATACACATGATTCAGAACCCTTCTTTGCCAAACTGGAAATGAGTTAAAATATACTGCAGTGTATATACTCCTTGTTTAGGTCAAAGCTTCCTTTATAGACATGTATAAGTATTGCTTCTCTTCAGTAGGAAATAAAACTCAAGGAAGGCATCTAAGAAGGTCAACATATTTCATATAGCCATTATTGTGCTACTGTAAAAATAACCCATAATTTCATAGGTTACTATGCATTTTTAGAATAAAATCATAGGCTTTATGTATGTAGATTTGTTGTCTATGTAAAAGACTTCTTTTTGAGCCAGGTGGTGGTGGCGCACGCCTTTAATCCCAGCACTTGGGAGGCAGAGGCAGGCGGATCTCTGTGATTTCAAGCCCAGCCTGGTCTACAAGAGCTAGTTCCAGGACAGGCTCCAAAGCCACAGAAAAACCCTGTCTCGAAAATCCAAAAAAAAAAAAAAAACTCTTCTTTTTGGAGGCAAAGAAATCATGGGTTTAAAACAGAAACTAACAAAGCCCTATAACAATAAAAATGTTAAACATCTTAATATATATGAGTAACTTCATAAAATGTCATTTCTTTTATTTCAGATTGCAAGTGAAACTCCTTTGGATGTTGTAAGTATTAATTGATTACCCCCCAAACATTTAAAATAGTGTATTTCTTTATTCTCATTAAAACTAAAGTTAGACATATTTTCACATCATACCCCTGAGACCAAAGACAGTGACAAGAATGTATATTCAAGAAAGGAAGGTATTTACCTGATGGCAGAATGTTTCCCCAAACACCTGGTTGATAAAGCTCAGCGTCCGTGATTCTTACTATGCTTTTGTGATTATGCTATTCTGTGAATTTGCTGAGTTATTGACATGCTCTAAAATGGAGTGAGGGATAGGAGGGATAACTACTACTGATATATTTAAAAGTATCATTTCTATCATTTTTAAATGCCTCTCCTTTTTTCAGTTAATGGAAACCTCGGGAACAGATATGTTGAGTGATTCAGATAATAGATCAACAATAAGTCCTTTACATTTGGCTGTAAGTACTGCCTTTATAACTAACTTTAATGGTTGCTTCACTATGGATCTCTGGTATATACTTGTGTTGATTGGTGTAGTCATTATCATGGAATTAAAACTTAAAAGAACTTTTTTAATCCAGAAACTTCTTTAGTGCATTCTTGACTATCTGCTGCTTACTTTTCTCTTCAGTCGTAGTCCTTGGCTTCCTCAAGCCCTGCTTTTCAGTGAGAGAATCTGACTTTGACGTAAATTTAAGATATGCTACCATAGTAGAAGGACTGTAATTTGTTGAGCAGATTATATAAACTACACAATTTCTGTAAATTTCAGCAATTGTTGGCTTGCTCATGGCCATGGATGCTGGCTAATTGTAAGGTCAGTGCTATTTCACTTGTTCATTGCTGCAGGATTTGGGTATATGCGCTATCATTTCCCATCCATTTTCAGGTTCCTCTGAGTCTTTGTCCTGAGTCTTTCAGGACAAAGAGGTTAGGAAATATTAAGTAAAACCCATCTTAGCTTTTCTGTACTGAAAGAATTTATTTTGAAGCCCATTTCTGTAGAGGACTTTGATCATCAAGAGACCAGGACACATCACTAGCTGTTTATGTGACCTCTGGTCTTAAGACTAGTGTTTCATTTAACAGGACCACTAAAAGTTCAGTAATCTATTTCTTTGTACATGTTCTGTAGCTTTTTATCTTAATAAATACAGTATTTCTCTTTTGAATTCTTTTTGGAGTGTCTTATTTCATTTAATATACTTTCCCCAAAGTTGATCCCTGTGCAGTTCCTTTACTTTTGAGCTTACTTATGTTCATACTGCAGTTTATATTCAATCAGCTTATCAGTGGACACTTAATGTTGCTTCATCTCTTGAATGTGTAAGTGCTGCTGTGTTAGGTTTTTAAGCTGAAATGGACAGTTTTGCAATTTAATGATTAAATTCAATGAAATGTGATTATATTACAATTTTAACATTTTATATCTAATTCTAAGAGGCTTTCAGAAATTAGTTAAAGTAGTTTTTTAAATTATTACTTTTAAACTCAGGTTTTCAGATAACCTTATATAGTGAGACACTGGAGTGAGGTTTAAGGAAAATGTTATTTCTTCCTAATGTTGGTGCTAGACACACAGGCTTTTCTTTTAGTCTTGTAGAGGAAGTGGTAAGGAGAAGAGCCCTATAAAAAAGCATCAAGGTTCCTAGTCTTCATTTTCTCTCCTCTTTATTTTGTTTTAAATACTATCTTCTGTGTATCCAGTGAAATTCTTCAAAGTTCATTCTTAGAGTAGCATGAGTTCTTCCACCTAATATTGCCATATAAAATTGGGTGTGATCCTAAAATTAATTCTGTTGTCTACATTCGCATTATCTTTGAGATAGTTAAGCTTGTAGATAAACTTCCAGCAAAGCCAACCTTTCTCTTTGCTTGTACTTTCTGACTTTTTCTTTCCTTTTAGAGTGGACACCCTGAACCCTCTGTACCCCATTTTAAGTCTATCTCCTAAATGACTTTGATTCTGTCCTACCATTACATGAGTTCTGGAAATAGTCACCAGGCTTGCAGAACAAGTGCTGTTACACACTAAGCCATTTCACCTGCCCAATTTTTGGACATTTTGCACAAGAAATACTGTTTTATTGTCCTTTGAAGCTTATTGCTTTATTTCCCATAGAATGTCCAATGCAGTGTCAGTGCAGTGACATTGTTCAAGGTGAACTGTCTGGGACACTTTCTTGTTACTAGCTTCACAGCCAGAGCTTCCATGCCTGCCGTGATTCAGGCATTGTTACCTCCTGCCATTTGAGGTTTTATTATTTACAGAATATATGTTTCTTAATATGGGAGAGTGCTGGTGATTCTTATGGAAAAGAAATCTATGATTTAAACTTTCTGACTTCTCAATATAAAAGTTTGTATTATCTCAGTTGTAACATTGTAAAAATGAATTTGCAGGCTGGAGAGAGAGCTCAGCCATTAAGCACTGGCTGCTCTTCCAGAGGTCCTGAGTTCAGTTCCCAGCAACCACATGGTGGCTCAAAACCATCCATAATGAGGTCCGGTACCCTCCTCTGGTGTGCAGGCATAAATGGAGGCAGAGCAATATATACATAATAAATAAATCTTTTTTTAAAAAAATGAATTTGCTTACATTTTCCAGAACATTAGTGTATTGGGCATGTAACTCAGTAGTAAAACTTGCTTACTTACCTGGCATGCACAAGTACTTAGTTTATATTCCCAGAATAGAGAAAGGGAAAAATAGAGACCTAATTGGGGAGTCAGTCTAAATATGTATTTTTTAATTTATATATTTTTATTTCTAGGCCTATCATGGTCATCACCAAGCCCTGGAAGTGTTGGTACAATCTTTGTTAGATCTTGATGTAAGAAATAGTAGTGGTAGAACACCCTTAGATCTTGCAGCATTTAAGGGCCATGTTGAATGTGTGGATGTACTCATTAATCAGGGAGCTTCAATCCTCGTAAAAGATTATGTTTTGAAGAGAACACCTATCCATGCAGCAGGTATGCCAAATATTATACTTGATAATGTTTATAATCCTAATGTACTTTTTCATACTGATACTGTAGTTGTGTTTACTTTTTATGTTAAGTAGTCAAATGATTGTATTCTGAAGGAAAAGCAACACTTTTACATAATCATATACCTTTGGGATTGGATTGATGAGATAAAATTTTTAGATTATCACCAGAGTTTAGTGTTCTGTACTTCCTCCTTCCCTCCTTCCTTCCTTCTTTCCTTTCTTCCTCCTTTCTTTTTTTTTTTCCTTTCTTTCTTGTTTTGTTTTTTGAGACAGGGTTTCTTTTTGTAGCCCTGGCTGTCCTGGAACAAAATCTGTAGACCAGGCTAGCCTCGAATTCAACAGGTATCTTTTACTTCTTTCTGATGGAAATATTTTGGATTAACATGTGCTTTCATGGCAATCATTAATGTTTTGAAAATAAGTCTTTTTCTTTTTAAGACTTATTTGAATTTCATATGTATGAGTGTTTTGCCTGCATATATATGTGTGTGCCACATGTATGCCTGGTGCTCAAGAAAGCCAGAAGAAGGTGTCAAATCCCCCAGAATTGGAGTTGTAGATGGTTGTGAGCCATCATGTCAGTGTTAGGAATCAAACCTGGGTCCTTTGCAAGAGCAGAAGCTCTCTTAGCTACTGAGCCATCTCTCCAGCCCTAATAGTCTCTTTTACTTATTTTACTGGTTACTGCATTAAACACTCAGAAAAAATTCACAAAATTTTAACTTCTGCAAGAACTACCCCAAATTGTAGTTTCATAATTTTGCCAGTGTACTAAAAAAATGCAGGGATGTGTAACCAAGTTATTGGTATGTAGGAAAAAAAATTGGCAAGGGGTAAGAGAACAATCATAGAAATGACTGAGTACCAACAGTATATCAATAGAAGACACAAATTTCCCAATTCTTTATAAGAGTTACTACAAGGCACAGTACTCATTTTCAATAACCAAGACTGGTACAATTGAAAAATAGTAGCCAAGTGTTTTTCTTAGTTCCAATCTTTATGTTACCAGATTCAGTTCACTTTGTGTTTATGGAACATTAAGAACCCAATCAAATATGACTTGATTTGTACTTGTTTTGGGAGAAAGATACATTTTAGAAGGCTATAGAAATATAGAACACACTAACTGTTGATCCCAGAGCAGCTTTTAAGAACTATTTGTTATTCAGGCAAGGTTTAGAGATAAATAATGAGCATTTAAACTCTTACATAAAGATATTTGTAGAAACTATCAAGTGGTATGAATAAGAAGTCATTTTCTATTATAAATAAGGTGGAGTCAGCTGGGCAGTGGTAACACATGCCTTTAATTCTCCTAGTGGCAAGTTAAATAAAATGAGGATTCTGTTAACATGAGGGAGGATGAAGGGGTGGGGGCAGTGTGTGCATTCCTCTTGCAGACAAGTCCCTTAATAACAAATACAGCATAAAACCTTCTTTACACACATAGTTGTTGTTCTGCTTATTGAATTCAGTAAAACTGTCCCCAAATTATATTCTAAAAGATGTGCTATCTCTAATATATTTTTGTTTAATGGTGTATATTAAAATTATTTAAAATTTTTGATTTACAGCAACAAATGGCCATTCGGAATGCTTACGGTTATTAATAGGAAATGCAGAACCACAGAATGCAGTAGATATTCAAGATGGAAATGGACAGTAAGTTTGAATAATTTTTGGATTAACTTTTTTTTATGTCTCATTATATAGCCCCGGCACACCTCCATTTTACAGTCTCACCTTACCACCTCACCCTTCTTAATGCTGGGTACAGGCATGAGTCACTATTCCTTGGCTTTGATTGTTGTTAAAATACTAGATGCTCTAATACTTTGGCCCCTATTTTAGTAAATTTGTAATAGTTTGTATACTGGAGAAAGGCAAGCATATATTTAGTTTTTCTTTTAAACACATAAAAAGTTATGTCACAATAGTGCATATGTAGAAAATAGGCCATCACATTATTGCTGTTTTAGAGTTTTGTAAGTGATAACACTAAACCTAATTCCGTTATTGTTCAGGACACCTCTTATGCTGTCTGTTCTCAATGGACACACAGACTGTGTATATTCACTACTAAACAAAGGAGCAAACGTAGATGCCAAAGATAAGTGGGGAAGGACAGCATTGCATAGAGGGGTAAGACAAAATTAAATTAACTAAATTTGGTCCATGGTGCCCACATAATGTATTTAATACACCAAATTGTTTTTGCAGGCAGTTACAGGCCATGAAGAATGTGTAGATGCATTACTTCAACATGGTGCTAAGTGCTTACTACGGGACAGCAGGGGTCGGACACCTATACACTTATCAGCTGCCTGTGGACACATTGGAGTTCTTGGAGCCCTTTTGCAGTCAGCAGCATCCGTAGATGCAAATCTAGCCGTAGTAGACAATCATGGGTATACTGCTCTTCACTGGGCTTGCTACAATGGTTAAGTATCCGATAAAAACCAGCACTGAGTGCCTACCTACTAGGTACTAATAAGTGAAAACAGTGTTGATGACAGTGGCATATTTATAAGTCGGGCTTAAAATGTAAGATTAGTGGAAAGACTAGGAATAATCTCCTCTACTTGTATCTTACTCCTGTCCTTTATCATGCTAAAGACAGGTCACTAATTTTCAAGTGTTTGAGATAAGCCTTTATGTTCCTTTCCTTTCAGCTCTCTTGGATTGATGTTTAATGGGTGTGGTATAGTAGCTAAAGATTGTACCTGAATCAAAAGAATTGCTGCATATTGTCATTAAAGTTCAATTTGTTTTTATACTATGAATTAACATTTTATATGTCTAATAGCCTGAGAAAGTATCCACACATGTGAATTTTATGTAAAAATCAGTAAGATAAACTTTTTAAGCAAAAATTGTTTTTGGATGGTAGGTTTCGAGACAGGGTTTATCTGTGTAGCCCTGGCTGTCCTGAAACTCTGTAGGCCAGGCTGGCCGTAAAAAGAGATCCACCTACCTATGCTTCTCAAGTGCTGGTATTAAAGGCATGTGCCACCACTGCCTGTTGAAGGCAGAATTTTTTATTGGATGATTTTTTTTAAGTAATCAATGACATTCCATGTCATACAGGAAGTGTATTTCCCAAGGTAGAGCGTTTACTTGTCTTTTGAGGTTTACTCTCATAGAAATAGAATTTTACACCAACAGCATGCCTGGTTGCCATTAAAAATAAAACGAAAAAATAAACAGATGGGGGCTGGAGAGATGGCTCAGAGGTTAAGAGTACTGCCTGCTCTTCCAAAGGTCCTGAGTTCAATTCCCAGCAACCACATGGTGGCTCACAACCATCTGTAATGAGGTCTGGTGCCCCCTTCTGGCCTGCAGGCATACACACAGACAGAATATTGTATACATAATAAATAAATAAATATTTTTTAAAAAAATAAAAGACGGGTCTGATTTTTTAGAAAAGCAAAATTGTAGTGATTCTGAATTGAGCTAGAAGAAATGTAATGTTAGTTCACACTGTAAGAGACTATGCAGTCTAAAATTAATGCCATAGCCAAATACCTGCTTTATAATTTGACATTACATAAGTGGAATACATTAAATGGTTTAACTGATTAGTAATTTTTGTACAGAAAAATGGAAGTACTCTAATCAAAACAAGCTTTTCTCTCAAATGATGACAGGTTTTAGAAAAGAATTGACTATAAACTTAGCTTAAAGTCCAGAATTTCAATTTATTGTTCCTTTCAAAAACTAATCAACTTAATGGTCTTAAGCACCCTCAGTAATAACGTTCTGAACCAGGCAGTGGTGGCACATGCCTTTAATTCCAGCACTTGACACAGGCGGATCTCTGTGAGTTCAAGGCCAGCCTGGTCTACAGAGTGCATTCCAGGACAGCCAGTGCTACACAGAGAAACCCTGTCTCAAAAAAAGGGAGCGGGGGAAGGACGAAGGAAAGAAGGGGGGAAGAAAGGAGAGAGGGAGAGAGAGAAAGAACTTTCTGAAATATTAAGAGAAATAATGAGATTGTATTTAGATTGTAGCTTGGTTCTACCCAGTGCTAATCCCTGGAGATAGCAGATAAAGTACTCGGTCTCAGGGTTTGTGGGTTACAGCTATTGATAATGCCTGCATTGTTAATGGGACTTGAGAAGTTTAAAAATCTTTACAAGTGCAACTTTTTAAGGGACCTGCAAAATGACTTAGAAAGTAAAGGTGCTTGCCACCAAGCCTGACAACCTAAATTTGCTTCCTGGGACCCAACTCCTAGGCTAAGAAAAACTAGTTTGGGTTGGGATTTATTGTTTTGTTGGATTTTTTTTGTTTTATGTTTTTAAAGCTGCTTTTTAAAAAGCTATCTGCCTAATTCTCTCAATCAGAATATTTCCCTTTTTCACAATACAGTGTTTTAGGAAATTGTCCTATGCATGCTATTATGCAGTTTATTAATTGAAAAGGAAAGTTGCAGAACAAAGTATACCATTTGAATTGTAAAAAGAAAAACGTAAGTGTGTTTAGGCAACTGTATGTGCTTGGAAACATTATAGCACTCTTGATCACTGGTTATGGTCGAAAAAGAGTGAAGGTGGGATGTCAGAGTCTTTTTAAACATTCCCCTTCTAGATAGTTCTTTGTATTGGAGATTGTTGCAAGTATCTCTTGGATTTTAATATCTGGTTCTTATATGTCCCTATTAGGTCATGAGACATGTGTGGAACTACTTTTAGAACAGGATGTTTTCCAGAAAATAGATGGGAATGCTTTTAGTCCATTGCATTGTGCTGTGTAAGTAAAGTCATCGTGAATCACATTCCTTGGGGTGTTTTAAGAAACACTGTTACCATGAGACTTATCTTGTACCTTTTTCAGGATCAATGACAATGAAGGTGCTGCTGAGATGCTTATTGATACCTTAGGAGCCAACATTGTGAATGCCACAGATTCAAAGGGAAGGTAGGATTCCAGTTAGTAGCACTTGGAGTTTCTTTGCATAAGAGAAAGCACTGTAATTTGACCATCTGTTTAAGAGTTTATAAAGAACTCATATCTAATTGAAAACATGACTTTGCAGATGTTGTAAATTATTATAAAGTCTTAAGTTCTTTGCATTATTAGGGCATTTAATTTTTTTATCAATTTATTTTAAAATATAAATGTTACTCTCCTGATTTAAAAAGTATGATTTTAAACCCAGACAAAATTATTCATAGTTCTCTATTAGATTAAAGGCTGAAAGAAGAGTCTAGCAATTGTAATATGTAGTAATTTTGGAGTAAATTTTTTTCCTTTTAAGTTTTAACAATATAGTATTATATAGCTTATTCTTTTTTTTCTTTTTTTTTTTTTTAGGCAAGTTGTAGTTTAAAATAGATTGTGTCAAATATACATATCTAAAGTAGAAATTTGTGAGTTCCATTGAACTTATTTGTGTTGAGGGTCCCACAATTTGTATCTTAGCAATGCTTTTATAACCTACTAGGTAAACCTTTGAATTTTTTTGTCCTGAATTAAGGAGTAATTTTTCGGTGTATGTGCTATTCAGCTTTTGTTGTATATTTCTCTGTGTCCCAGAACTCCTCTCCATGCCGCTGCCTTCACAGACCATGTAGAGTGTTTACAGCTACTGCTCAGCCATAATGCGCAAGTCAATTCTGTGGACTCTACTGGAAAAACACCCCTCATGATGGCTGCAGAAAATGGACAGACCAATACAGTTGGTAAAGAAACTGTTTAGAGAAGGCCAAGGCAGTAGGACTGCCTCAAGTGTGTGGTCAGCCTTGGCTACATAGTGTCTCCATAAGAAAAGAGAAGTTGTTTAGAACCTGGCTTACTATGCACCTATAAACTCAGCTACCCAAGAGCCTGTCAGAAGATTGCAGTGTAAGGCCACTTTGGGCTAGGTAGTAAAGCACAACCCATGTTGCCTTTTTTTTTTTTTTAAGCTCTTTAAGAATTCTGTCGTCTGTGTAGATCCCAGCCCTTCTGACTTCCATGAATTATCTCACCATTCCACATTTTCATTTTGGTTTATTGCCCTTACTGACTGAAAAGTTTATTTTTTAATCAAGGTGGTTTAACCTCATACAACACTGGCTCTGGAATCAGACTGCATGAGTGTGAGTCCTAGATCTTAAGTGACCTCTCCTGCCTCACTTTTTTCACTTGTAAAATAAGCGAAATGGCCGTGCGGTGGTGGCACATGCCTTTAATCCCAGCACTCGGGAGGCAGAGGCAGGCTGATCTCTGTGAGTTCGAGGCCAGCCTGGTCTACAAGAGCTAGTTCCAGGACAGGCTCCAAAGCCACAGAGAAACCCTGTCTCGAAAAACCAAAAAAAAAGCGAAATGACAGCATCTACTTCAAAAGATTGATGTGAGGATTAAAGATAACCTGTAAGTCCAGGGCATATAAAACTTTGAACATTAACACTCCAAAATGTTGGTTATCGTTGCTAGGACATGATTTGTATAAGAATATAAAAGTTCTGTATAATTGCATGGTAATATAATGTGTATGTTATGTATTAGTGTTTTACTTGCAAGAGGGCTTTTTTTTTTTGCTGTATGTCTTCATCTCTCTACAGTAAGTTATTGATAGTCTCAGAATCATGTTCATAAACAACAATTGATGCATTTTTTTCCTCCCAGAGATGCTGGTGAGCAGTGCTAGTGCAGACCTGACTTTACAAGATAAAAGTAAAAACACCGCCCTTCACTTGGCTTGCAGCAAGGTTTGTACATAGTTTAAGGATGTATTTTCATGGTTACTATTGAGTGGCATTAAGTTTTTCCAGCTCACTAAAATGAACAGAAGTCAGAAACAAGCCTCAGAATTACTAACCCTGAGTTACTGGAGTAGGGTGGGAGATGTTGGCTTACTAGGTTTTGAAATACGAGCTTAACACTTACCTATTATTGACCTGTTTTTTTATTCACATTTCTGATACCTTTGAATAAATACTTCAGACATTATCTTAGAAAAATTGTGATATGTGTGTAATATTGTACATATGTTAGAGATAGTTGAGTTGATGTGTTTATTCTTAATAGTTCACTGTTTTTAAGATCTATTTGCCACAATTTTAGGGTCATGAAACTAGTGCCTTGTTAATACTGGAAAAGATAACAGATAGAAACCTCATCAATGCAACCAATGCAGCCTTGCAAACGTAAGTACTTTGAGTGTCTGGGCAAACTTAGCGATCTCTATAATTCTAAAAAAGGATAAATGTACTTTTTAAAATGTGACCAGTAGTATAGATCAGTTACAAACTGTTTAAATCATATAACTAAAAGCTCTATTACTTAAAAAGATGTTTGATATTTGAACTGAAACTTTTACAACATTGATGGATTTTTTTTTCTTAGTTTACTTTGTAATTTTCTAAAGGAAGGTAGTTCTAGTCTGTGTATTATCATAATCATCTGAAAGACAACCATTTCATACTAGCAGTAAATGAGGCGAGAAGCTCTCTCTCTCTCTCTCTCTCTCTCTCTCTCTGTGTGTGTGTGTGTGTGTGTGTAAATTTAAAGAGGTTTCAGAAAGAATCAGTCTCTTGGAATAAGCAGTAAGTCTTGAATTTGACTCGCAGAGAAAATAGGCTCTTGTCTCCCATCTTCGTCTTCCAATTTCCATTGATTTTAAAAAAGAAAAAAATGCTTTTAATAGTTCACATTGTGGGTTCACTCAGATCTCTCAAAGGCCCAAATCTTAGTCATGGGGGCCAATAAAGATCTTTTAAAGATTATTAGAATTTGTAGTATTGCTGTTTATAGCTTTTATTATATATTTGTTCACTTCATTGCTTAATAAGTTAAGGCTGTAGTTCACCTCATCCCAGTGGACAGCTTCTCAAACCTAAGATTGGGGAACGTTGTGGAAGAGGGGACTGAAGGTAAGAACCAAAGGGTCCTGGAATATTTTCTGAGACTGTGTCTTCTGGTAAGGTCAGAAGCTACACTCGTAAAGTCTTGCCAACATAACTGCCTAAGCATGACCTGAATAAGGGCAACAACAATAAATAACCTTGCTAGAGTGGACCAAGGAAACCCAGGAGGTGTCAACCCCTTACAAAGAACTATTGGTTCCTAAGGAATGCTGAGGGCAGAGAAATGGTCTTCTCCAAGGAAGAACACACCAATTCAGTACCAATAGTCAGACCGGAAAACATACGTACAGTATATGCAAGTAGCATTATACAGACTGAACACGTTATATTTAGTAATATGCCTGTATATGCATATACAGGAGAAAAATAAATGAAAAAAAGAGCAAATGAATTTGATAAAGAGCAAAAATGGGAGTATGTGGGAGGATTTAGAGGAAGGGAAGGGAAGGGGAAATGATGTAATTATAATAAAGCTTCAAAAGTACAAGAAATTAAAAAAAATAATGTAGTTCATTTGGTTAATTCTTTTTAAATATGAAGTCGTGGAAGGTACAATGAGGGTTTGATGAGGCCAGGAAACTCCTACTGATGTTTGAGGTGCTTCTGTCCTTCCTATATTCATTGTTTAAGAACTGGGTGTCTTGGATTCTTATCTCTAGATCTTCACAACTTGATCAAATGCTCTTTGCAGCTAGCTGTGTTTCTATGCATGCACTGCACATATATGTATAATTTTCTCCCACAGGCCTTTGCATGTTGCTGCCCGAAACGGGCTAACAATGGTTGTTCAAGAACTTCTGGGAAAAGGAGCAAGTGTACTTGCTGTCGATGAAAATGGTAAGTTCTGTGTGCCTTCCCTTGACCAACTTCTTGGTAGAAGTTTTTCTCTTGATGGTGTATTTTTGAAATTAAATGAAGTTTGGTTCCTTGAAGTAAAATGAAGTTCAGTACTTTTTTATTGGGCAAAGAAGAGTGCTGAAATAAATATTGAGAGAAATAAGAATAAAAAACAAGAAAGTCATCTGTAGATAAGCTTCTGAATTAACATATCTTCTGTTAAGCCAAATTTGATGTTCACTATTTGGTCACCACTATTACTCAGTTGGTAGCCAAAGATTTTATTTCAATAAATGTTTACCAAGGCCCTACTAAAATATCATATTCTTAGGCAAAGCCAGTAGTTCTACTCTTAAATTAGATTCTGTTAGTTTTTCCTACTAGAGACTATGTTCAGTTGTAAGTTTCACCTTGGTCCCACTCCTCCCCATTCCAGACTCCGTCCCTGTCCAGGCTCCTTCCCTGAAGGTCAAGACTATACCTGCTGGATATTTAGTCCCTGTCCCTAGACCATATGATTTCTCCTCCTCCTCCCTTACCTCACCTCTGGGAACCTGGAAAGGTCAGCCAAGAATGACTGGCTCATTAAACCTGGTCTTTTTTAATTCATCTTGATCTTGCTTATTGCTCTGGTGGAGAAATCTATTATCAGGGTACCAAAAATATCTGTCAACTATCACTTTAGCAATTGCTCCTGTCAGTATATCACTTTATATGTGGTGTTGCAATCAAACCCAGGGCCTTGTGCATATTCTGCAAGTACTCTACCACCAATTGCACCCCAGTCTCCCCTATCAACATTAAGGTATTAGTTCTTCCACTGTAGCAATCACTAATCTCACAATTGCTGCCAGCTCCACTATATCTCTGTCTTCCACTACAGCAAGGATGACTTTCTAGAGGCAGGCCTTTGTCCTCACCACATTGTAGAACTCTTCTCATCAAGGTTCTTGGTTCTCCACAGTATTAAGTCAGTTTTTGTTTCACTTGGCTGGTCAGCTTTTAGTATATGATTACTCCTTTTCTCTTGGTAAACTTCCTTTACTTGGCTTTTAGGGATTCCACACTGATGTAGAATTCTGAAGTCTAATAATCCCATTTCTTTTTTTCTCTGTCTACATTTACTCTCTAGGTGACTACTCTCACTCTTGATTCTGAACATTATTTGCTGAGACTTCCTACATTTATGTTGCCAGCCCATACCTTCCCCAGTATCTGTCTGCATTCATATACCTAACTGCTGAATCCATAATACCATACAGATGTCTAGAACTGTCAACCCCTTTTCCTTACCCACTCTAAACTTACCCTTCTAAACCTGATTTCAGTTGAAAACAGGTCTTCTCTTTATAGCTCGAGGCAGGAATTTGAATTGTCCTTGGTTCCTCTCTCACGTCCACTGTACACTCCATCAGCAAATGCAACTGATTACATTTAAAGTAAATCCCATATTTATCCGTCTTTCTCTCTGCTATCCCATCCTCCACACACAGATACCTTTAAAACACATGATAACATATATTTCCTGTCAGTTTATTCATAGTTCTCACAGTGACCTACAAAGTAGTCCACTCTTACGACCCTTCTACCTCACTTTGTCCCTACTATGAAACTACTTCAAAGTTTGTGTGTGTGTGTGTGTGTTATAGTTTTTGCTTTAGCTGTCTTCTGGCAGGAACACTCTGATCTGCAAGTATTCTTTAACCACATCCTTAACCTATTTCAAATCAGATTTCATCTCCATGAAGCTTTACCTCACTAATTAATTGTATTATGGCATTCTTAGTCCCAGTTAGCCTATTCATCTCTTATTCTCAATAAAGCTTATTATAGTCTAACTTACTGAATATGATGTACTTTTCAATGCTGATGTGTGTATCTCCTCCATTAGAATGAAAACACACTCCATAAAAGCAGAGAATCTTTGTCATCTGTGTTCATTGATGTTTCTAAGTGTCAAAAGAATTTGGGAGTTTGGTGGATATTTGTTGCATGTTTAATTATGTCAGAACTGTTAAGTCTGAGACTTCTGTGTGGAATAAGTGTGACATAGTCTACTCTCTATAAAGGAGCATTAAAGAATCTTGACCATTCCTTCTAAGATCAGATAAAAGACATTCCAAGTAGCAGCAAGTGGGGAGGGAACTTTTTTTAATTGATAATTTTTTTCATAGATTTTTGATCATGTTTTCTCCTCCCAATTCTCCCAGATCTTCCCTACCTTCCTACTCACCCATTTTATGTTCTCTCTCTCTCCTTCTCCTTAAAAATAAACAGAAAACACACACACACAAACAAACAAACAAAAAACCCACGAAAAATGGAAATCAAAATAAGCAAAAGACCAAGAGGACAAAAAAAAATCCAAAGCAAATGAGACAAAATGTCTACAAAAATACATACAAAAATATTTAAAAATACAAAAGTAATGATTGTTGGCCAACTACTAATGGGCATGGGGCCTGCCCTGAAGTGTGGCTAATATACTCAGTGAAGCTAGTGAAGAAAACTAATTTTTCTTTGCCAGTGGTTTTAAATTGCAGATTGCTCTTTAGTTAGAAGTGGGAGCTCTATCTGCTTTCCTCTCTCAGTACTTGAACCCTATCTGGCTTGAAATGTGTGGGCTTTGTTCATGCTCCCACAACCTCTTAATTCATATATGCATCAGTCCTGTTGTGTCTGGAAGATGTGTTCCATGGAGTCATCCATCTTCCCTGGCTCTTTGAGGGGTGGGGTTCGCAACAGGGTTTTTCTGTGCTCTTGCTGTCCTGAACTCCTTCTGTAGACCAAGCTGGCCTCCTCTGACTCTTAGAACCTTTCCCACCTTCTCTTCACAGAAATCCTTGAGCCTTTGAGGGGAGAGGACATCCCATCTAGTAATAAGTACTCTAAAGTCCCTCATCTGCACATTATCCCATTGCAAGTTTCTGTGTTAGTCTGGGAGAGAACCTTCTAAGCTGAAAGAGTAATAAGCCTGTTGAGAGATAGAACCTAAGGTCAACTTGTTAGGAGTCTTAAGCATTAGAAAGATGGCAGTTAGTCTGAAAGGGGAACAGCAAAACTAGAATGGGGAAATAAGAGAGGCATAGATAGCCACCAGCATTGAGATGAGTACTTAGATTGAAAAAGTAATATTTTCTAGAGTGTATGATCATAGGTCCTTTGGAATTTGGTAAAGGAGTGAGATTTTGTAGGTGAAGTTATACCCAGTATGGCTTGGGAAGCTTGTGTGGATGATACATTAAATAGCATTAGGCCAAGAATACCCTATATTACATTTATTTGGGGACATAAGCAAACCTGAGTGAAAGTGAGCAATTAAATGTATGGATCTGAAGCACAAAAGCAAACTAGGTATTTCTAGGACTACAACTACTTGTATAAATTAAAATGAGGGCCACACTGTGCACATTATGATAACTGCCAATATGTATTACTTTGCAGGAATTCATATTGTCTTTTTAAAAATAAAAAAGAGGGGCAATGGTGGTACACCCCTTTAATCCCAATACTCAGGAAGCAGATGCAGTCAGATCTCTGAGTTTGAGGCCAAGCCTGGTCCACAGAGCAAGTTCTAGGACAGACAGGGCTACATAGAGAAACCCTGTCTCAAACAAAAAGGAAAAGGAAAGGATCATAACCCTGTTGATGAAGGTTCCCCACTAGTGACGTAGTTATCTTCTAATGCCCTTACATGTTTCATAGTAATGTGGCTTTAATTCACAAGTTAAAGAAATGTCAATCTCATCTTTGTGCGTAGTGTTAATTGTAAATCAGTCTAGTAACAACAGGTTGGTGATTATGTTCTGAAGACTAAATAAAGAGAAGATAAAGTTGCCAGTACATTCCGTGCCTTTGTTCACTCCCAAGAATGGAATTAGTGATATTGAGATGTATTTCTGAATAAGAAGAAACATGTTACAAAATCAGGGAATGTCCTCAAAGAGTTTCTCATGTAGAAGAGAGAGAGACTTTGTTTTAAAAAGCCTGCAGATACTGACGAGAGATGTGTTCCCACTCATTCGGGGCATTGTGTCCTATCTAAGGATTTGGCTATGCTTGCCAGTATCAGGGTAACAGTAACTGGCACCTTCACATTTTTTGAAGAGCCTTAAAAGATAGGTGAGACTAAAGTACTTGCTCAGGCATTTTGAGGAACTAGTTTGATTAAAATATACTTATCCTTCAGTCAGTCTTTCTAATTCTTCAGGGAAATCAGCTAGTTTTCCCTTTGACCTTTAGCAAAATGACAGTTTTACAAGGGAAAAATTGTATTTTAATCATGAAGGCTAATAATACCTTCATAATAATAATAATAATGAAAATATATTGAAGAGGTAGAAACAGCCAAATGTGCAGTAGTTAAATATATATATTGCAGTATTATCATATTAATGAATACTATACAACAGTGAAAATTAGCTGACTATAGTTGCCTATTACAGATTTAGGTCTCATACATAATTAAGCAAAAGAAGTCTGATTTTAAAATGTGTATACTATATGCTTCCATTTATATTGTAACAAGGAAATAGTTACCACAGAAGGAAAAGGTCAGGATAGTGGTTACCACTGTGGAGGAAGAAAAGATATGTAGTATTAGTGGTGTACTAGTAATGTTCTCTTTCTGTGTTCTTTCTTGTTCTGACTGGTGACTGTATCAATATTTGGTGTGTGATAAATCTGTTTTAAAAATAAGTCTTTTATAATCCATATGTATGTGGGTACTGAAATGTAAGCATAATAATATGAAAAATAGTGCAATAATAAATGAAGCTATAGGCTAAAATTATAAGACATCTGTGGCATTAGCACTTTTTGCCTCCACATGGCTTAAAACAAGTAAAAACAAAGCTTCATATGGAATAATTGAAATTTGTCATCACACAGTGTCTCACCATTTTCTCCCACTTCATCCACAAGGCTAGTTCTTTGCCAAGTAAGGTACCACATGCTTCTCTATTGCTTGCCCATTGATTCTTGCTATTGGGATACTTTATATTTGAAGAAGCTTTTCTGCTAAGATAAAAGGAAATATTTGTCTTAGATTTCAGACTTTTAACATTTGCCTTTTTAGTTTATCATTTTTCTTGTGTGGACTTGTCTATCCAGTAGACCTCAGGAATCCATAAGTGCACACTACAGTACATGGTGTAGCTCAGTGAATACAGGTCCATGAGAGCCTGTAATGAAGGTTAACAAATGTTCATTGGGGGAACACTCACAATAGAAAGCCACTGCGAACAGAACTCTGACCACCAACCAAGCGAAAGGGATAAAAAAAGGAGCCGAGCATGCTTCCTGTCTGTGCTTATAGTACCTCAGACCACACCCTAATGGGCTGGTATCTAAAAGGCTATTGGCATTGGCTGAATTAATTCCTACAACACTCTGGTTTACTTACATGGATCCTGGGATTTAACATAGATTCTCATACTTACAAGGTAGTTTACCTACCGTAGACTTTATCTGAGGCTGAATGACAAACACATTAGGAAAAGTTGACTCTTAATAATTGATTTAGTATGTAGTTAATGAATATCTCTTTAATGCTTAGTTCATATATGAAGATTGACTAATCTGTGGGTTTGTTGAGGTTTTTTTCTTCTCCTTATTCTAAGAATACCCAGTATTTTCTGAGTTGGGTTGGATGTGTGAGTTGTGAGATGTTGGGGAAAGTGTGCATCATGAGGTCCTAGTTTCTTCTTTTATTATTCAGTTTGAACACTCTCCTTCTACTCTTTTTATGATCATGTCTCTTTCTGCTTGCTAGAAAGTTATGAATCAATCTGCTGAAAGAATTTGTTGTAAGCCATAGAATCTATGTGTAAAGTTTAAGACCTTTAGACTTACTACCTCATGCTTCATGGATCTTAGGATATTAATTTTTATATTTTAAATTGAATCCTAGGCTATACCCCAGCTTTGGCCTGTGCTCCCAATAAGGATGTGGCTGACTGCCTGGCTCTCATTTTGGCCACCATGATGCCTGTCTCGTCAAGTAGCCCATTGTCATCCCTGACATTCAGTGCCATTAACCGTTATACCAACACCTCAAAAACAGTTAGCTTTGAAGCCTTGCCCATCATGAGGAATGAACCTAGCTCCTATTGCAGTTTCAACAACATTGGTGGGGAACAAGAATACTTGTACACTGACGTGGACGAGCTCAACGACTCTGATTCTGAGACCTACTGAAAGGCTGAGCTGAAGGTGGAAGGATTTGTTTAACACTGAAACTCCAAACTGGGCTTTTTCAGGAAAAAAGCACTTTTCGTACTCATACACAAATTCATCCTGAAGAAAGATCACGCAGTGAATGGATAGAAGAAATGTGATGAGATTAGGAAAAAGAATCTGAAAGGCAAGTTTTGCAAAAGGAACTTCTAGAATCTTAATAATGACTTGACCAGTGGAAAACACATTGATGTCAATTACTTTGTGGGATTGTTTAATTGGCTTTTCGGTGCCAGAAATTGGGACACTGCTCCCTGACTTGCTTATACAGGCAACACTGCTGTAAAGAAAGAGTTAAAGACACTAGGTTAGATTTTACCCATAAATTTACAGCTAAATTTAAATGCAATAAAAGTTTGGTATAGTAGGCATTATGTACACACCAAATTGCCAAAGGACCAAATAACATACAGATTTTTCTTAGAACACCGTTCTGTGGAAATAGAAGTAGGTGAAATGAGACATCATCTAAAGCAAACCAATACTTCTGAAAATGAAGCTAAGATTTGGTTTGGTGTTGATTTTTGTAAAGAAAATATCTAAAAGCCTTCCAGTGCTATATTAATCCATGAGAGAAAGCAGATGTCTTTTTATGTTCTTTTAACATAAAAATTTTAAGATTCCAGTTTTTATAAAATTCAAAAGCAGCTGACTAGGTACAGTGTGAGTGGATATAGACTAGGTCAGGGCTACTGCCCACTTTTGAGCGTTTGGTTTTAAATTGAATTATTTTTATTTAAGGAATTCCATAGAGGAAATTTTTTTGATGAAATTAAAAATCAGATTATTTCACCTGTTGTAGCCCAGTGGTCCTGGGGAGTGGGGCTGGTTGAGCCTCTGTGGGGTGGCACACCTCCACCTTGGGTTGAGCCTCTGTGGGGTGGCACACCTCCACCTTGGGTTGGAAGACTTTCATTGTCACTTGCTAATCTTTGAGCTTTGCAAAGCAAGAATCAAAATAAAAAATTTTAAATTCTTCTTATGAGAGATCATCTAAAGCTGGTTTTAAATTGTATAAAAACTGGAATTTTAAAGTTTTTACATGACAGAAGACATCTGCTTTCTCATGGTTTAATATAGCAGGAAGGCTTTCAGATGTTTTCTTTTCTTTTTTTTTTTTTAAAGACAGGGTTTCTCTGTGTCACTCTGGCTGTCCTGAAATTAACTCTATAGATCAGGTTGGCATTGAACTCAAGAGATCCACCTGCCTCTGTCTCCTGAGTGCTGGGACTAAAGGTATGCCACCATGCCTAGCTTCAGGTGTTTGTTTTCTTTATAAATTTCAACATCAAACCATTTGGCTTCATTTTCAGAAGTACTGAAGTTTGCTATAGATGATGGTTTCTAACATAAACAGAATCAAGTCACCTGGAAGGCATTTCTATATTGGGCAGAATTTAAAATACTTCAGGCTTTGGGTTTTACTCAGATCTAGAGTAGCATGTTTGCAGCTTGTTGCTGTCGGAGAAAGATTGCCTGCCAAATTGAAGACTGCCTTTCAGGTAATAGAGAAGGGGCTGAGCTGACATTAGGCTTTTAAATAACACTTCTCTGTGGTCCTGTTTTACTATAACTGTCACTTTCCCAGTAAAAATAATTTCACATGGGAGGGGGGTTCTTAATAGAGCCGGATAAAGTTCCATTACATTGCAACAAAATGATACCCAATTCATCTTATCCTTTTTGTATTGTGAAACTGGAACTTTATGACATTGTAAATTATCAGCTGGTTTTTCTGACTATAAAGTGTGAAAACACAGAACAGTATTTTGATCTTTGATAATTTTGTGGGTTTTTTGAAAAATTAATGAGCATGTACATAGAAATAGTGACTGCTTGAATACTGTATTTACTTGCACTCTTTCAGTACATCAAGATTCCTGTATATTTTAGAGTATAATAAAACACAGATGTGAGTTGTATTTAATGAATAATGTATTTGTATCTGTGCATATTACTTAAAAATCTATAAAGTTTCTAGTGCATTGACTACTAGATTTTAAACATTTTTTTCTAAAATATTTACAAAATTATAATCTCCATCTTTTCTTTATATATAAAGAAGTTGTAACGAACCCTTCCTAACTAATAGTGGTAGGAGGGTAAATATACATTTTAAAAACTGTAGACTACATTTTCTATTGTACCTTTTAAAAAAAAAAACTCAAAAGGATTTTAAAAGTATACCATATGTGTGCTTTCTCTTTCCTTTTAGGAATTCTCTTCTGAATTCCCTGAGGGAATTTTCTAGAATCTCAGAATTGAAAGAGACCCTGAGGTTCATCCAGTCTAACCTCTTAACAAATGCAGGCGTCCCTTCTCCAAGGTTGTCTTTCCACCTTGAACACTTGCAGTGGCTCTACCTCACAAGCAGTGCATTCATTGTTGAGCAGCTCTGTTAGGAGGGCTCCTTCACGGAGTTGAAGCCTCCCTCCTGGTAACTCCTGTCCTGGGCCCAGCTCTGTCCTCAAGAGAGTGTTGGAAGACTGACTCTTCCACCCTCTGCCACGTCTTCTCTTTCACAGGCTGTTGACTCCTTTGCTGACGTGATTTCCAGAAGGACTTGTTAGACACACTGTCTCCACATCTAATGACATCCAAGGTGTAGCTATAAAGTAACAAACTCATCTTTTAATTTATCATCATATTTATGTAGAGACCATAGATCCTGCCTCACTTTATATAAATGATGCTGTAACTGGAAACATTTTGGAGGTGGTTTGTGCTGTTGCTGGCCAACTAGAAAAGCTGTTCCTTTGCTTTGTGGCAGTTTGTCTCTGGCTTGAGCAGCTCACTTCCTTTGGTGTGCACCGGAAGAGGAAATTCTGAAGTACTGTCCCAGACAGTGTTGACCAACCCCAGTATTTGGAATAAATACACGAGCAAAGCACAGCACCATAAGTTACTTTATAGTTAACATACACCTAGTGTGCAAAAAAACACTGGACCTGGTTCTGTGGTGTTTTTATCCTCGCCCAGAAGGGAAAAGCCTGTGTCAGCCTTTAACTTCTGTGTGAAAGGTGATATCTGAAATACATGTATTACAGTAATACCAGCTTTTGCTCAAAAACAACTTTGGGGAAATAGTGATGATAGGTGACCTCGAACAGTGCCATTTGGTTCAGGAGATCTCTAAATGTAGCTATAAATTGGGGGTAAATTTGGCTTCATATATTGGATCTTTTAAATGAAATAAAAAATTTTTAATGCAAAAAAATCAGTGTCTTTCTTTTTTACACGTAAAGAATGTTTCCCTTTAAAATGTACAGTGATAAGTTATGGCAAGATTTCAGACAAATGTTTTTTCAGGTTGTTTCTGGGTCTTAAATAGTCCAGGATGGATTCCTGGTCATTCTTCCTCCACCTCCAAGTGCTGAGAATACAGGTATGTGCCTCCATGCCCATTTCTGACTTTTGTCCTTAAAAATTTAGTGACTCTTTAATAAAATTATCTTAGACTTCTGAATTTATCTAAATGAATCTTTCAAATGTACTAAGTATTTATTCCTTACCCGCTATGTACCTGGGGTAGCAATGGGCAAAATGGTGGTAGTATCCTTCAACAGCTAATAATTTGATCTTGAGACAGTGTAAACAGATGGTGATAAAATACGATTGAGATAAACTGCTGAAGAAAGCAGAAACAGGACACCTTGAAGAAGACAGAATGAGCTTTGTGGAGGAGGTGGCAGAGAGATTGGACATAAAGAACAAGTCTGATTTAAGCAGGTGAAGAAAGGCTAAGTGATTTCCTTGGTTCCAGAGCAGAGCTAGTGGGCCTCAAAGTGCTTGGAAGATGGCTATGCGAGGATGCAGTGCTCTTCAACACTTAGCATTCCTGAGTGTGAGACTATAAGAAACTATATGGAGCTTAGATAACAAGCACAAAAACATAGATATTAATAGCTGGTTGAAGCAACAGATAAGGCTTTAATCTTTCTTGAAATCATCTCTGTATGTAACAGTAATAGAAAGGCCAGTACAGCATTTATCATGTGCAGGCAAAGTCGTAAATACATTATCCCTTAATCCCCATAACTGAGATAGGTACTATTAATAGCATTTAACAGGGTGTTAGTTTTTAAAACCTGAATTTAAATGCAGGCAGTCCTCCATTGCCATGATCCTTTAATGTCTCTTAACATGTTTGCTGATTTTCTGGTTTTTATCTTGACTTCAAAATTGTTAAGTTCCCTTTAGTTTTATTCTCATAGGTCACTATTTTTAGAACAAACAGAAATTTGGTCACAACCGTTACTGAACACCTGCTACTTGCAAAGGAGTTGAGGCTCTGGATGTAGAGAGGTAAGGGAGGATGTAGTGTCATTCACCCTGTGATGGAGTGGCTCCAGAAAGCCCACCACCTGCTCACCTCTCAGTTACTGTTGCCCTCTTAAGCACCCTATATCTCACTTGCTTAAAATAAGCCTCATGGTTTCTTAGAGTGACTGCTTCAAGCTGGGGCCAATGCAGGGCTTTGCCACCTTTTAGAAACTGACCTTCCTTTGTTTTATCTGTATTTACTCTTGAGCCTGGGTTGAAATATAAGAAGTTACATGTAAGGTTTTCATGAGCCTGGAAGGAATTCTGACCACACCATCATGATTTGTGCCCTCTATACCACATCTCCTGCCATCCCATTGAGCTTAGCAAGTGGGATGGCAGGATAGGAGAGGCTGCTGGGTGCAGCTCCCACAATCACAGTCCTGAGATGCTTGTGCCAGCTGGTGGTTGCCCTTGTAAGTCTGTATTTCATGCCTATTTCTTTGTTTTTATGCTCCCTGCCCTGTTTGTTTCCTTTGAGACAGGGTCTTACTATGTATCCTAAATTGACATCAAACTTGTTATCTCCCCATTTCCGGCCAAGTGCTTCAGTTACAAGTATATAATGCCACCATGCTCAGTTTCTAATTCCCTGCTAGTGTGGGTGGGATCTGGGGGTTGGAGAGGTTTGGAGAAGTTCAGACTTACTATTGTTGAGTTTACTCTTCTCCAAAGGTATAGAACTTCTGCCTGCCTCAACCTCCAGAAGAGCCTAATCTTCTCTGTAGTTCTTACTGTGATCATTCTTTCCAAAGCAGAGGCTAGACTAAAGAAAGATCATAAAGTTTGCCTACTGGCTGCTTTTAAAAATAAGAAAAGATGGTTATGTACAATGTTGTCTACTGCCAGTTCTCCATCATTTAGCACTGCTGTGTCTCCATCCCTGCCTCATTCTCTGAGTGGTTTTCCTTCTAGTTACTCACTCTTGCATTCTGCCTACTGGGGTTCCCCCCCCCAAGACAGGGTTTCTTTGTGGCTTTTGAGCCTGTCCTGGAACTAGCTCTTGTAGACCAGGCTGGCCTTGAACTCACAGAGATCCACCTGCCTCTGCCTCCCGAGTGCTGGGATTAAAGGTGTGCGCCACCACCGCCCGGCGGGTTTGTTGTTTTTAAAGAAAGAAAAATGCCTTTTAGCATTAATTGTAGGTGATAGGTTTACTATATTTCTGTCTGATGTTTTAATTAGATTTTAAAACAAAATTTAAATGGTGATTTAAGCTTAAAATATTTCTTCGTCTCTTTTTTAAACCTAAAATAAGTTTTCAGTTTTAAAGCTTATTTTCCACACTCAACAAACATTTTAAAGCACACAGTATGTAAAAAGCATGATCTTAAATCTTGAATGTGCACTGGGACTAGGTGAAGTACTTGTCCTCAAAGTGATGTGCTTGGTCAGACAGATAAAACGTGCAGATAATTACTTGCCAGAAAAAGATTTGAGAGTAATGCTGATGGAATCCTGTTGTGTGAGAGAAGCCCTTGAGGATAGAAGGTCGCTTGTTTATACACTAAAGATTACACAAATATTTCTGGTGTAAGGAGACAGAAGATGCTGCTGAATATGTAGATGAATGTTCAGACTCCTGACTCCTGGTAGCAGTAGAGGATGGAGATGCTGGCTAACCCATCAGTACCAACCACAGCACATCACAGGTTCACCCAAAACCCTTTTATCCTTTGCTTCGTTGTTAATTTTTTTGTTTTGGTTTTTTTGTATGTTTGTTTGTTTGTTTGAGCTGTACTGTGGCTTGAACTCAGCCTCAGATACACTAGACAAACGCTCTACCCCAGAGCCTTTTTCGATTTTCTTTTGAGCTAGTTTGCTGAGTGTGAGCCCTCTTTGAATGCCCCTGACTCTACACCATTAACTTGCTTTGCCTCCAGATAGCTGTAAAGATGGCACAACACTTGAGTTGGAGAAGCACTGTTTCCTAAAGCATGAGCCTTATACAAATAAAGGATGGGTAAGAACATCAGGTAAGTTGATTCTTTTCTGATCCTCAAAAACATCAGCAGGCACTGTGACTACTAGGCTCTGATCTAACAGAGACAAATGCACATTTCATATGGACAGGAAAACTTGCCACTTCTGCTGCCTTGGTAACCTGGTGTGAACCCACATTCTGGTCACTAAGGCATAACATGTGAAAGAAAAGGTCTTTGTAGTTCTTAAGGATGAAGCCTCAAAGCAGGAAGTGCCAAAATCCAAGAGAATGAAGAAAATCCAAGGCAAAGTTGCATCTGGAGGGGAGTGGTCTTCTTTAGCTGAGTAGCTGTGAATGTTAATAGTATTGGGTGTGGGGAAGTGCGGTGGTGCACCCCTTTGATCCCAGCACTAGGAGCATGGGGAAGGGGGAAGGCCTGCAGTTGCCTGCAAGTCTGATGTAGGAACAGGACATGAGAACTGCAATCAAAGGCTGGGCATCAGGGCTTGGGTTCTGGACTCTCATCTCCATGCTTCCCCAGCGTTTGACTTCCTGTGGAGTTATGTGCCCAGAGCTGGCTGGAGGCTGAGTGTTCAGGGAAGGGGCCTGTGCTTCACTATATATCCAAGCCCTGGAATGAAAGATGGCCAGAGCCATAGGAGTGTCCAAGTGAGGCACCTGAGGGTCTTGAGTGCCAGATGCCTCACCAGTTGAACTGAGAAAGGACTTAGGACAGACTTTCTCTCTGCTGGCTTAATGCTGCTCTGTTGCTTGTGTTTTGACTCCAACAAAGACAGGTGATAAGAAAAGGAGGGACCATTCTCCATCAGGGAGGTGGTGATCAGAGACTACCACATTCACATACAATTCCTGTAGTGGATTGTATGCTGCAGGTACTCAGTTCCAAATATTTACTATGAGGCATGGAAACTCCAAATGTGCACACTGATGCCAGGCTCAACAAAGGTCTGGGCTAACGTGTTTGTTTGCATCTATTCAGAAATCTATAGTCAGTATAGAGAATTGTCTATATGTCCAGTACAGTTGTGAAACTTCAGTTAATAGAAAAGCGTTTGCCATATGACAGTGAAGAAGGCAGAATAAGCAGTTCTGAAATTTGCTTCCAACGAAGTATTGACAAAATATGTCAGAATTGAATTTCTAAAAGTGGACATGAATGGCTGCTATCAACCTCCAGAGTGTATGTTTAGGAAAAAGTGACTTTAAGAACAGAAGTGCCCTAGCCTTTGACTGGCCACATCCCTCACGCTCCAACTCTATGGTAGCTTAGAAACTCGTAGTTCACATTTTTGATGCCACCTGGCAACCACTAGACAGCAAAGCTAATACTCTTTCAAAGCAATGTTCCCATTTTTGCCCTGTATTCAAAGTCCTAATCTTGTTCTTTGACACTTAACAATAAGGTGTCAGAACCAATGATAGAAAAATTGGAGCTGATGCACCCACTTTTATACCTGAAGATACCCTACCAGTTCAGAAGTGATGGGAGACTAGCAGGTGGAAAATCAGCAGTCATAGTTGATCTTCACAGCAGCATCAACTGCTGCACATAGCAGACAACTTCTGTAGGTTACAATAGCAAAATACACACTCATCCAAACCACACCAAATAGACTACATTCTGGAGTATAGAACATCCTTTAGCAGACTTAAAACTGTAGAAAATATATGGAATCTTGGTATGAGACAATGGTCTGTATTCTTTCAATTATATTTTAAATAAACGCTGATTGGCCAGTAGCCAGGTAAGAAGTATAGGCGGGACAACCAGACAGGAAGTATGGACTATGGATATTTTCCTTTGTTTAGAATGTTGGTTACAAGTTGTTACGGCTAATGGTCAGGAGAAAAGCTAAACAAAGGATATTAGATTCAGAGTTCTTGTTTTTAAAAAAAGGGAGGGGGAAGTGGTATGGGACAGTGGTCTGTATTCTGTCAATTATATTTTAAATAAACACTGGTTGGCTAGGAGCCAGGCTGGACAACCAGACAGGAAGTAGAGGCGGGTCAATGAGAACAGGAGAATTCTGGGAAGAAGGAAGTCCAATTCAGCAGTCAAGGCCATAGAGCAAGCAAGATGTAACTACCTCACCGAAAAAGCTATCAAGCCACATGGCTAACATAGACAAGAATAATGGGCTAATATAAGTCATAAGAGGTAATAAGAAGCCTGAGCTAATGGGCCAATCAGTTTATAGTTAATGTAGACCTGTGTGTGATTTCTTTGGGACTTAACGACTGTGGAAACCAAACAGGACAGAAAACTCAGTCAATAGGATCTGCTCTTGGACACTGATGGCATTAAGTTAGAAATCAATACAATAGAAAATACTTAAATTTTCTATTTAAGATTAAATAATACATATAAACCAAGCAGGTCAAAGAAGTTACTGTAATTTTTAAAATGGTGAATTAAATGAAACATTAAGAATTGTCTGTGTTGCTACTCAAGCAGTGTTTAAGTGTAAAGTTTCTGGCATTGACTGTCCATACTAGGAGAAAAAAAATCTAAGATCAGCCCTGTGAGCATTCTATCTTAAGAGACTGAAAAAACCAGAGCAAGGTAAATCCAAAGTAATTAAGCAGAAGTAAAAGCAGAGGCTTAAGCCTTTAATCCTAGCACTCGGGAGCCACAGGCAGGTGGATCTCTGTGAGTTCAAGCTAGCCTGGTCTACAGAGAGTTCCAGGACACAGGGCTACACAGAGAAATCCAAAATAATGAAATAATAAAAGTAATTTCATTAGACAGGAAATCCAACAACTGGTGCTTTGTGAAGATTGATAGAACTCTTTATCAAAGCTTTTTTAAAAAGGCACAGTGAAACAACTCGACTACAGAGCCCATAGACATGAATTATAAAGGATTGCCATGAGCAACTTTCTACACACAGATTTCATAACCTAGATTAAATAGACTAATTCCTTGAAAGACAATTTGTGAAAAGCTACAAAAAGAAAAATGTATATGAGCTAAATGAAGTGAATTTATGAAGCAAAAAATTAAACTGGAACAATATTTCATGCTCATATATCAAAATATGAAGATAATAGATCCCCCTTATAGAGTCAATACAGTCCAAATGGAATTTTCAGCCAGTTTGTTTTGTAAACAGATTGATACTAAAGTTTGTATATAAGAAAAAGAGAACTGCTCACAGAATACTGGAGAACAAAGAGAACTGACAAGAGTTGACTTCATAGCCTTACATAAAGCTACAGGACAATATAGACCACTGATAGAGAGTATGACACTGGAAATAAATGGAACAGAGTAGAGTTCAGGCATTGGAGTCACAACATCCAACCGATCTTTGACAGCTGAGTTAGGATGATAAAATAGAGCTAAAGAAAACCATTTAGATTACTGGAATTCATGAACCTCTACTAAAAGTCAGTTGAGGCTAAGAATGTGTACCTTGGAACTTTGTTCAGAAACTTACTGCAGATCTAAATGTAAAATTCTTAGAAGATGATATAGGCAAAATCTCAATGCCTTGGGGTTTGGCAGTGGCTTTAGGTACAACACCAAAGGTACAATCTGAGGATAGAAGCTAGACCTCAATAAAATTTTTAAATTATGCTTTGCAAATGTCAACTGTAACAGAATGAAAGACAAACCATAGACTCAGATAAAATACTAACAAAAGACGTGGCAGATAAAGGAATATTATTCAAAACATACAGATGACTTAAAAATCAATTATAACCTTTTGTGGGAACAGGCCATAGGCTTTGCCAAAAATCTTACCCAAACAGATAAACAATATTCTCCCCTTATTTGTGATTTCACTGCAGGCCAGAAAACTTGAGTGTCAAAATCCAGAAGTAAGCAATTCTCAAGTCCTGAAGCTGTAAGTCATTCTTTGTGGTAATACAGCTCCTGATCCTGCTCTGTCCCACCAGGGACATCAATCATCTGCATGCCCTACATACCCATGATGAACACACTAGTGTCTGCTGATCACTTAGACATCTGCCTGTCAGTCTGTTTGCTACAACCTCAGTGCTGGTGTTCAATGAATCCTTACTGTGCCTAATAATGGCCCCAAGCTCAAGAGCAATGCTCTGAAAAGCAGGCATACCATGGAGAAGCCATACAGTGCATCCTGCAGCAAAGGGTAAAACTGATGACTTTATATGGAAATTATCTGTGCTCAGATTTACTTATGTGCAAGAGTAAGGTAGTTTGAAAGGTCACACGTAACTTGTTATAGTATGTTTTTATAAGTTCTATTATTGGTTATCAATCTCTTACTAAAATTTATAAGTTAAATATATACAGATAGAAAACCACATGGAAAGCCTGGTACTGTGAGGTTGCAGGCATCTACTGAGGTCTTGGAATGTTTCCCTTATGGATAAAAGGACAGACAGTACAGATAACAAAAGATTGGAAAGATGCTCCACACCATTGCCATAAAAACAAATGGACCACTACACCAATCAGAGTGGTAGAAACTGAAGACACTGACACCACAGAATGCTGTTGCTGAGCATCTGTCAGAACTCCATCCATTGCTAGTAGGAATTCAGAATGCTCCAGCCACTCTGAAAAAGTGCTTTAGCTGTTTGTTACAAGACTAAAACGTTTTGGGCATGGTGGTACACCTTTGACTCAACCCCACCCCAGCACAAAGGAAGACAAAGGCAAGTGGATATCTGTGAGCTCAAGACCAGCCCTGATCTACAGAGCAAGTTCCAGGGCTACGTAGAGAGACTCTGTCTTAAAAACCAAAGACATACTCATGTTAGTTACTCCATGATTCAGCAATTGTGCTCTTTAGTATTTACCCAAAGAGGCTAATAATGTATGTCCACACAAAGGCCTGCCCATGAGTGTTTGTAGTATATACAATTGCCAGAACTTTGAAGCAATCAAAAAGACCTTCATTAGGAAAAAGGCAAAGTGAACTAGTACATCCATGGTTTTCAAAGCTAAGAAGAAATGACCCATCATGGAGCTCAGGAGATGGCTCTGTTGAAGTGCTTGCTATGCAACACGAGGGCCTGAGTTCAGACTCTGAGGGCCCTTTATAAAGCGGGGCACATTGGCACATACCTGTAATCCCAGAGCTGGGAGTTGGGGGCAGAAATAGGATTCCTAGAGCTTGTTGGCCAGCCAGTCTAACCTAAGTGGTAAGTTCTAGTTTTGGTGAGAGATGTTGCACTCACTGTCAACTACTGGTGTCTTCACAAATAATACACACATGCACACACACTTGCATGCAAACACACACATATACGACACACAGCACACAAATCCAGGTTACCAAGTGAAAAGCCAGAAAGACTCATTCTCTAAGTCCAACAACATTCTTTTGGGGGAGGAGACATCTCTAGAGAGATGGCAAGATCCATCCATGGTTTCAGGAGCTAGGTGAGGAGCAGAGCACAGGATGGGCAGCAGAACTACTCTGATGCTGTGAAGAGAGCTGCCCCGTCTTACTGCTAAGAAATCACAAAGCACTAAATTGGCTTTGTATTTTTCCAATACACATCATTTTTAGTGACATGATGTTTATACTTTTTACTTTCAATATATTGCAAATTTCCACGTCAACATGGATCCTAAAGACATTTAGACAGACACTCTTTGAAAGACAAAGCACATTATATGTAAATACATTTGGTACTTAATAGAGTCTTGGTATTCTATTGAAAGACTCGGAACATGAGCAATTGTGTTTTATGTGTCTCAAGTTATCTAGAACCAAATCTGGCCTGGGGTTCAGGCAAAAGGAAGGTGGATTTAAGAGCTCATGGAAGGAGGCTGGTATGTAATATGCACTAAGCAAATGTTACCTGTCTTATACACTCTGCTGTTTTATGGAAAAGGTTAAGTTAGATAATGGGCAGCCTAGACTCTGGACTCAGTGGCTGGACTGTGTGACTTTAAGACTAGTAATGTAACTTCTCGAACTTAAAGTGTTTTTATTTGGGGGGAGGGAAACTTGGAGGGTATTTATTTAATTAATGTATGTGTATTGGTGTTTTGCCTGCGTGTTTATCTGTGTGAGGGTGTCAGATCCTTGAACTGGAGTTACAGTTGTGAGCTGCCATGTGGGTGTTGGGAATCATACCCAGGTCCTCTGTAAGAACTTAACTGCTGAACCATCTCGCCAGCCCCTTGTTTTTGTTTTTTTGGGAGTGGGAGGATGGTTTTTCGAGTCAGAGTTTTTCTGTAGCTTTGGAGCCTCTCCTGAAACTCACTCTGTAGACCAGGCTGGCCTTGAACTCACAGAGGTCCATCTGCCTCTGCCTCCCAAGTGCTGGGATAAAAGGTGTGTGCCCAACTTTGTTTTTGTTTTTAATGAAAATATCTCCCTGGCTATTGCTGTGTGGGGGCTTCTTGTTTTTGTTGATACGGTATCATGGAAGACCAACAGGAAGGATACATGCAGAGAACCTGATATATGGTCTGATGCAGGAAAACATTCCTGAAAGGCAGCTTGCAAAAAGCTTTACTTTGACATTCTGTCTCCTAATGAAGACATCATCTTTTCTCAGGGACTAGAAGTAGTCCCAGTTATTCAGAAGTCATCTAAAAATCTATTGTCTTAGTCTGGGTCCTCTGTGGAGCAAATGCAGGTTCACCTTGCAAGAGTCTGACTATAGGAAAGGCCTTTGTGGAAGGAACTAGGGATGGTGGAGCTGAGGAGGCTGCAAAACAGTAACACAAGCAACCAGTCTAAACTTAGTGACATCAGTTAGCAAGTCCTTCTGTGTAACAAATGTGTGACAAAGCACTTAGGAACCTGTAGGCGGAGACTGCTCATTGGTTTCCCCGCTGCCCAGACCCGAATAATCACACAGAACTATATTAAATATAACACTGCTTGGCCTATTAGCTCAGGCTTCTTATTAACTAAATCTTACATCTTAACCCATTTTTATTAATCTGTGTATTGCCACGAGGCTGTGGCTTACCGGAAATGTTCTGGGTCCTTCGGCAGCTACATGGCATCTCCTTGACTCTGCCTTCTCTCTCTGTCTCTCTCTCTCGGTAGATAGATAGACAGACAGACGGACAGATGGATGGATGTTCAGATTTCCCACCTGGCCTTGCTCTGCTAAGCCATTGGATGAAACAGCTCTATTCATTATCCAATAAAAGCAGCACATATACAGAAGGACATCCCACATCAAGATCCCTTGGGCCCAGAACGCCCTCCCTCCCAGAATAGCTCTGCCTTAGTATCCCCAATGTGTTCGTTCACAAAAGCTATCTATGAAGACCTGGCCTAATAGAGTATGACAGGGCAGCCTAGGAGGGTGCCTCAAGGCTGATTCAAAATAGGTGTGTGCAAATCAAGTATTTACAACAACCACAGTTCAGTTCCAGTTCAACCAATCGTAAGTCCCATATACAGACCAGTCTCAAATCCTGCATTGCACCAACCACTAGCATCTTGCTGAATTACTGAGGAAAGCTGCAGTAGCTGAGTTCTCTAGGGCCTGTCTTGCCTGCCATACTGCCTTCCAAATCAAGCACAGCTTATCTGGAGTGGCTATGGCTCCCAAAACATAAATCAAGTTATCTAGTAAATAAGGAATGTTTGCCAGAGCATAGGTAAGAAAACAGTAGGCTATGTGCTGTGAGGCTGTGCTTAATGGCCTGGCAAGATTGTTTCGTTGCCAGGCACTTTCATTCCCAAACACTGTTGTTTCTCTACACAGGGAAGTGTGGCATCACTCAGGTGAGAAGTATGAGCAAGATAACTCAGTAACCAGGGAAGAGCTATCAAAAGGGCTAACACGCATTCTGGGCAGATCAGAGCTTTGTTAGATGTACTCGTGCTTGCCACAGACCATGGACAGTGACACCTATGTTTATTGTGAATTGTTCCTTCATCTTTATTGCTAGACCTGTTATGCCCTAGGTTCCTGGAATACTTGGGTTGCTTGGAGACTTCTATCTTGTTTGTAAAATTCATGCCCAGAGAAACTGCCAGGCTGCTCTGGAAGTGGCCTCAAGCAGCCCTTCCTTTACCCACAGGAGTGACCTGTGCTTGCAACGAAAAGGCATCTGGCCCCATCTAAAAAGGGCATTGCCTGGCATCTCTGGCAAATGCATAGGCATGCCTTGCCTTTGCTATTCATAAACACAGCAATTTATGAGAACAAATCCCTTAGGTAACCCATTAATTTCTCATGCACAGATTACCCAGTTTGAAAGTCTTGCTCAGACACAACCTGGTGGTCTCAGGGAAGTTGTTAGCCTCTTATTTCTTCCTGTGAAATAAGTTAGTAAAAATGTCTGTCTTGGGCTGGAGATGTGGCTCAGTGGTTAAGACTGTTCTTCCAGGGAGCTTGGCTCCCAACACCCATATTAATTAGGTGGCTAAGAACTGCTTATAACTCCAGCTCCAAAGGATCTGTGCCCTTTTCTGGCCACTCTGGGCACCCGCATGCATGTATGCACACAGAGACAAACATAAATAAAATTAAACCTCTTTTTAAAATCTTCTGGACTTAAAACATTAAATTATCTACTATATCTGGCATGATAGTAAACTCTCAATAAATCAAATCTGCCAAACAGTGTAAAAGCCTCCACTGAGACTGGCTTAAAATGACCGTGAATTCCTTTACCAGATTCTGACTGGGAAATGTGGCCTATTTCCTCCATATGACTGCAGGAGGGAAATGGAATAGCACAACCCACATAGACAGATATGTCACTGCACCTAAGAAATTCGAACAGTGAATTTGAGGCCAGCTTGGGCTATATGAAACCCTGTCCCTCCCCTCAAAACAAAGGCTCAGGAAGATCACTCCATCTTGTGTGATGGACAGCCTGAGTTTGATCCCCAGGTCCCTTGGTGGACAAAGAGAGCCAGCTCCCAAAAAGTTGTCCTCTGACTGCCACATATTTGTGGTCCACATGTGACTTCATTCATACACAATAGAAAAATAAATACTAGCGCATATGAGGCCTGGCTCCCATTCCTAGTACTGAAATTAAGAAGTAAATACATAGAAAAATATATATTTATTCATTGTGTGTGTGCGTGTGTGTGTGCACACGCGCATGTGCGCAATGAAATAACTCAGCCAGGAAAGGTACTTTCCACCCAGTTTGACCACCTGATTTTGATCCCTGGGATGTAACGATGGAAAAGCAGAGAGCCAACTCTCACGAAATGTTCTTTGACCTCTATATGTTCACTGTGTACACACAGCAAATAGTTTTTTAAAAAAGAAATTGGGGGGGGGCTGGAGAGATGGCTCAGAGGTTAAGAGCATGGACTATTCCAGAGGTCTTGAGTTCAATGCCTAGCACCCACCTGGCAGCTCACAACTGTAACTCCAGTTCCAGGGGATCTAATACCCTTATAGAAACACATGTACAGACCAAATGCCAATGCACATAAATAAATTTTAAAAAAGAAATTGGAGGTGATGGCACATACCTGTGAGTTTGAGGCCAGCCTGGTATAGAGATCGAGTTCTAGGACAGCCAGAGATACACACAGAAATCCTGTCTCAAAAAAATAAATAAAAATAAAAGAATGAAAGAGTCTGAGGCACTGGCTGGTTTAGCCTCCTTCCCAGAGACAGGAAAGCCATGTGTGAGTTCAAAGTCACATGGCAGTTTTCTAAGACACCAGGCTTCCTCTCGACTCTCCAGACGGTTCTCTTAAACCCTGGTGTATCATTTAACTTCTTAATTTTTCATGACATTCCTTCTCAGGAATGAATCTGTATTCACATATGTCCATTTTACATGTTCAACATACATTGCCCATTCCTTAGAAAGATGTGAGATAGAGTGTTCAAGACTTGTAGAATGCAAAGCTCACATTATACACTTTCTGAAAAAAAAAAAAACTTCTTACACATTTTAAGTTCATTTACTATGTCAAACTATTGGTTCACATATAAGTACTTCTTTGTGTTTATAGTTCATCAGGACAGTCATTTGCTTCATGTCTATGTCAGACTCTTGGCACAGTTCAGCCCCATGTGCAACAGTTCCCAAAGAAGCACATCATGGCCCAGAGGACACAACCTTCTTTGTTCTTTCACTGTTTTTAGAAAAGTCTGGATTGCAACTATTATTTGAATATGTGTTAATTTTTACTGGAACATGTCTTTCTGTTGTCTCTGAATGTGAACCTTTGAGGGCTCAGAGGGTAAAGGTGCTTGCCTCCAAATCCGACAACCTGAGTTCAAGCCCCAGAGCCTGCACGACAGACGGGGGAATGAGCTCCTGCAGGTTGACCCTGGCTCCCACAGTGTACCATGTTACATGTGCCCACCCGCATCCCCATACAAATAACTGTAGGGTTGTTGTTTTTAATTGACACAGGATAGACGTGACTGTGAGCAGTGCAAGAGGGAAACGGCAGATTCGGGGAAGGAAGCTGACAGTGAATTACCATTTAGAATGAGCTTTATTAGGAGAGTTTGGCAGCCATAGGGGCCTTGATGGGGCCTAGAGTGAAGAAGAGACATATTACACCATCATAACCGTCATACCATAGGCAACACAATGGGGCCTTGAAGGGAGAGCAGAGCCTTTCCTCCAAATCCCAAGAACAGAGGGTTTTGTGGCTTAGAGATCTTTAGAAGGGTAGGCATCCTCATTCTATTTGATCCTGCCTAGGGTGGCATGCATCTGAAGAGCACAGAGGTAGACAATGTGACCATAAACTTAACCTTTCAGCTGCAAGCTGAGAAGGGGGTAGACTAAGCTAGAGGGTCTAACAGCGAAGCATGCCTGCAGTCCCAGTACCTGGGAGCTGGAAGCAGGAGAATCAGGAGTTCAAAGCCAGCCTGGCATAGTACCACATATAGAGAATAGTAAAGTTAGAATGAGTAACTCCAAAGAACTCTCTCCTCTCTCTCTCTCTCTTTCTCTCTCTCCCTTCTCCCTCCCTCCCTTCCTTAAATTGTTCTTTGTTGTGGAATATTAGTGTAATTGGGCAAGGATGGGTTACATTTGTTTCTGCTGCTTTTGTTAATGATGTAAGGATATGTGACACTTGTTTGTGCTGCGTTTGCTTAATTATGAAAAGATGTGTTGCATTTGTTTCATCTTGCCTGCTTACAGCACCTGATTGGTCTAATAAGCTGGATGACCAATAGCTAGGCAGAAGAGGGATACGCAGTGCTGGTGAGCAGAGAGAATGCATAAGAAGAGGTTTAGGTTCGAGAAAAATGAGTAAAGAAGGACAAGAGAACGTGGAAGAAAGAGGGAGACACCTGGGGCCAGCCAGGCAGCCACCAGCCAGCCCGGCATGAGAAGCAGCGAAAGTAAGATATACAGAAGGAAGAAAGAAAAACGCCCGGAAGCAAAAGGTAGGTAAAGAGAAACAGGATAATTTAAATTAAAAGAGCTAGCCAGAAATGAGCCTAAGCTAGGCTGAGCATTCAAAACTAATAATAAGTCTCAGTGTCATGATTTGGGGGCTGGTTGGTAGCCCAAAAGAGAAAGCCTGGTACAGTTTTTTATTCTTAATTCTAGCAGTTTTTGCTTTCCTAGAGTGACTTATTGCACTCCACTAGTTGGTGAGCCCTGAGGTATGCATGACTTACAAGGGGGCAGGGCTTCTGAAACTCAGAGGCGATGAGAACAAACATTTCAAATGGCTTCACTCCCCAGCTAAACACTGTCACTGTTGTGCTGCTCCACAGTCCTCCACAGCCAGCAGAACACTCAGACAGTAGCCACTAATGTCTCCTCACTGGCCTTCTATATTTTTAATTTTTTAAAGACTGTCAAGCAGCCCAAACCATATGGTTTGCTGATGCCAGCTCTGATTGTTTGCCGCATAACAAGTCATCCCAGAACTCAGTGGCTCCAAACAAGTTACTTCATTTTGCTGGTAAGTCTGCAGCTTGGGCTAGGCAAAGTGGAGATGGCGTGCCTCTTGCCTTTAGATGCGCTAGTTCCTCTGGGGCTATGGAGTCTTTCTCAGAGGGCAGCAGAATATTTGCTGGGCTACAAGCCGGCCAGGGCTGAGGCTGGGGGCCACATTCTCTCACCCTGTGAACTTGCACATATGGCCTGCATTTCCTGAGTAGCTGTTTGTAGTCACAGAAATAGTGCAGCCTCCACAGTCCTCACAGATGTCGTACTATGCATCCCAGCTCTGAGTTTAAACAAACTTTCTGTTGGTTTGTGTTTGTATGTTTTTGAGACAAGATCATACTATGTAGCCTAGGTAGGCCTTAGTCTTTCAATTTTCCTGCTTCAGTCTCCTGAGTGCTGGGATTACAGGTATGTGCCAACATGGTTGGTTTAAACCTAGCCCTTTTGTACAGTACCATAACTATAGAATCCATTTGGTGTTTGTTTAAAAGCTAATTAGTTTGTGAACTTGTTACAACAGCCATAGTTACTCAACATAGTCCCATTCTGTTTCACCCATGACGTGGTTGCTCAGATAGTTTTTCCTTGGTGGCAGCAGTGGGCATTTTTGCCCCCATGGATGGGTGGTAGACACTGGAACTGGATCAGTCTTCAAGAAGGCTGCTGGGGGTTTTGCTTCTCTGGGGTCCAGATGTTAAGCTCAGTGTGAATACATCTCATTGTGCCCATCCTTCCTTTGTGAGAGAAGCCAGTTAGGCACAGCTGCAACTCCAGAAAGCCCACACAGACTAAGCAAGCCACTTCCCCCAAGTCTGCCTCCACCAGAAGTACTCTTGGCTTCCTGCCTGAATGCTGTGGTCAGGGTTGCCATTTGCTTCCTGAACTTCAGTATTATAGTTAACAAAAGCATACCACAACCATTAGTCATTGATATATTTTTATCCAGAAATGGTTGGTTTTATTCATTTTCCCATTCTTCCCTTTGTTCTGCCATCTGGCAGCTTCTTTTAATTGCGAGAGTCTTTTTGTTCTGCCGCCATTATTTGCTGTTGCCCTTCTGTGTGCATGACAATTCATTCTGAATTGTCATTAGAAAGTGACTCTTGGGAGGGTCTGGGCTCCAGCATGACACAATGCAGATCTGACAGGTGCCTAGGATTGTCACTTACTGAGGGGACTAGCTGTAGCAGATCTGAATTCAGGACGAGCCTTTCTATACAGCTTCTCATGCTGGTTTGGGTCATCTTGGCATGAAGTAGTGATAGGCATTTTTAAGAGAATTCCTGTCTCTCTAGTTTGGGGGCAGGGAAGCAGCATGGACTGTGCACAGCCATATCTGGAGCCACATCCAGCCTGCCAGCTCCTGCCTCCTGGCAACGCCTGAACTGAGAGAGCAGGCAGAGACTGTCATCTGGTGGGAGAGGTCCTGCACCATCCCTGGGGGACGTTCCAGGGCACGGGAATCCCAGGACTTCCTGAGTGATTCTGAATTGTTCATCCCTGCTCATTTTCTCAAGACTTGACTCATGCCAAGCCTTTGAAAGCTGTGAGTCAACCAGGCCTGGGGCCACTGGATGCCTTTCCCTTTGGGCATAATGGCTTGCCCCAGGGCTGAGACAGCACCAGGAGTTTTACAGTGAATTCACACTTGCAAGAGCTGTCCACCTGAACCTAGGATACCCTCAGTTACCCTGCCAAGGGCCAGAGAAGGACTTCCCTGCCAGAGAATGGGAAGAGTGCAGTTTTCATTTCATACAGTTTTATAATTTTGTTGTTTTTTTGGGACAGGGATGCACTAAGTATTCCTGACTGTTCTGGAACTTCCTATGTAGACTAAGTTGGCCTAGAACTCACAGAAATCTGCCTCTCAAGTGACTCCATGGCACATGTGCCCACATACACAGGCACACTTGCATGTACACACACACACACACACACACACACACACACACTCACTCACTCACACGCACACTCATGGTTTTGGGGGTTTTTTCTTTCTTTTTTTCTTTTGGTCTTTCAAGACAGGGTTTCTCTGTATACACTCATGGTTTTGAAGGAGTTAAATAGCAACATTTAAGAGGCAAATTTCATCCCTCAAGATAAAAAGCTAGGCAGGAAAGGAAAGGAACAACAGCAAGTAGTTTCTGGTTCTTTGAGGCTGGGATGATCAGATGAAACTTCCAGGTTGACAACTTAGGTTTCTTGTTTTTCTTGAGAACAGGGTATACAACCAAAGAGAATATGTAAATGCCCTGTGAATTTTTACAGCTTGGGACTGGAATGGGTTCTGGTCTGTCCTAACTGTAACTGGAGGTGTGAACAAGGACAGGGTCAGACCTGCATCACACAAAACACACCTCTTCCATGTCTTCACCTAAGGCTGAGATGAATTACCTGTATTCAATGGAAGCACGAGTAGCCCCCATTATATACCAAGAAGCAGCTCACTCAGAAAGATCCTAAAGTCAAAGCCAGTCCTAACAGAATGATCTTCCCACTCTAAAACTAAGATATTCTGACCTGGAATAAACAGGATTTTACTTGTTTAATGGTTAAGGTCATACTCAGTCCTTAATTGTACTTCAATGAAGGATTTGCTTTCAAGAAATGTGTTTGTTTTTCAAATCTGTTATTGTAAGAAATAATGATTATTGTGACTAGTGGGAAAAAATAGTATGTTTGGTTTGTACATAGATGTGGTCTTTTTTTTTTTTTTTTTTTACTCCCCCCCCAGATGTGGTCTTTCTCACAGCCTTCCTGCACCATGGATTTTAACAGGATTAGCAGGGAATGGCTCTGGGCTCCGAGAAGTGGCATATGTTTAAGGAATTTTGCCTTTAAGCATTTTCCTTCAGTGTATCTGAAACACCTCTACATCTCTTGTTTCTTGAATGGTTTTACAATTCTTTGAATATATGGACAAAGGGGAAAATTAATCCCAAGTGTTTTGTTACTTATCAGGTGGTATATTAAATATTTTCTACTGTTGGAAAAAAAAAGAGGCAAATTTCAGAAGACTATCCATTCTGTACTCAAAAAATAATAAAATAATAAATAAAAATAAAAACAATTGCTCTGTATAGAAGTAAAATACTTTTAAAATGGCTTTCAAACATTGGTTGCAAAGAATGTATCAGTGGCCTATAAATGTCATCGCCGTACTACCCATAGCTTCTCAGCTTCTGGTGTGCAGCTGTTACTTGCTCTGTGCTTATGTGGGCCCTTAGAAAACACCTGCTGCTGAGCAAAAGTTTGTGACTGCAGCAGGCTGGCCAGGCAGCTCACAGATTAGCTCTCTAGGGCCCCAGCCTCTCTGCACGAGGGAGACCTATTGGGTGCAAATTCAATTAGAGCGGTCTTTACTGTAGCCCACACAGTCGAGCACAGCTAAATCAACTGGCTAAGGTCTCTGGAACCCCTGGATGAGACGCTTTGGAGGGAATAATTCTTTTACTCATGCTTTCCTAGCCTGCCTGGCCTTGCTCAACATTTTCCAGCCCCTCCCCACTTCCACAGCACCACATTCCTGCAGTTATTCCAAACCTGCCTACACAGCCATCCAGGACAGCAAGGCACATGTGAGAAAGCCTTGCCTCCCTGCTGTTTGGAAGAGCTGTTTCTAGGGCTACATTTCTGCCACTGCTGGTAGCTCTGACTTTGCCACCGCATCTGAACAGAGTCCCTGTTGACCAAAATAGGATGATTCACCATGGCAGCCCTTTACACAGCTTCTGCTTCGAGAGTCTGTTTCTTACCACAGCAAGTGTTTGAGGCTTGGAGGATACTGACACTGTGCCACTAGATCAACAATGAAAGAACAAAACGGAAAAAAAAAAAAAAAAAAAAAAAAACAAACCAGGGCTCTGTGGGATTGTAAAATAGCAACTTACGTCTATTTGTTATTTTAGCATTTAAAACTAATTGCGTAGTAGGAAGAAGGTGTGGTTTGAAAAAGAGTGTGAATAGAAAATGTCTGTCATTATGTAGAAAGGAAGAAGGAACTGCCTCTCCCATCTTCTTACAGTTCCCAGGGTGGGACTGAGATGGGACCCAGTGCCACGGAAGTGCTCTCCGCCTTCTGGGTAGAGACGGCCCTGTGGAAAGGCATGCTGGTACAGGCCTCTCCACTGGCCACACGCTTTTTCTAGTCCCTCTCATACAGCCGCCCATAGAGAGCTGCTGTCACCAGACCAGAGGACAGTCCACTCTTCCTCAGGAAATAGTGGTCATTTTCCCACCCGAGCTGGTTAGGGGTATCCAGAGTCATCCCTGAGGTGAGAAACAAAGGAAAGATATAGGACGTGCTGAAGTTCCCCCACAGGTGAAAGTCAAACAGGCCCTGTGCCTCTGAGATCTCCTGTCCACAGGTGTCAAAACCAAGGCCCCCACACTTGACCAGGGCACAGACTTGAATGTAGTAAGTGCCGTGTACCGTGTGGAGCCCGTCAAAGACACCCAGGGCATACAGCTCCTCGGACAGGGTGGGCCTCTCATAGAGCAAGTGACAGCAGAGACTGTTAGAGCAGACCTGGAGATAGCCTTCCTTTCCCCAGACAGGCACCAGGGTGAAATTGTCATACATCATCTCTGAGTGGAAAGTAGGTGGTGCCTTCATGTTCCACTTGGAAGCCTCCTCACAGTGCACTTCCTGGGCGTCCTTCTCACAGGACAGGTCACCAGACAGGATTTTTAAGAACTTACTATGGGATGGGTCCGTTTCAATAGTTGCATTCTCTGTCCCAACAAGTCCCAGGGGATTTGTGGCTATTTGGGCAATTATAAGGTGGCCTTTGGGGTTGTCCATGTCATGGTACCAAAAGGACTTCAGAGGGGTGTGTATGCCACTGCCAGTCATTCCCAGAGTCGGGTGGTGGATGTTAGCTGCCAGAACACTGACACCAAAGGCAGTGGCGAATGCTTTCTGGATTTCAATGGCTGCCAATAGCGGCAGCTGGTTCATCCAGGCCGTGGGGTACACAATGTGCTTCACCTCAGAGTCTCTGAGGAGTTGGATGGCGGGCTCAAAGAACAGGATGTCAAAGCAAGTGAACATGCCAAACTGGCCCGCAAAGGGGGTATCAAAGGTGACGAGGTCCACATTAGCAGGGGTATCAAAGGCTGCCTCAAAGTACAGGTTGTGCTTACGGTAGCGGTCAACAAGGGTTCCATTGTGGCTGAACACCACATTTGTATTAAATTGGTATCTCCCGTCATGTGGGCACCTGGGGTCACTGCGAAGGCAAGGCTCTTTTGTTCCAAGATTGGCCACCAAGAACATCTGTCCCTTGATGGCCATACAACTCAGGCGCTGGAGGACCTGGGGTGGGTAATAAATAAAATAAGTTTAAATACTGCCTTTTGGATCATATTTAGGTAAAGAAGTTCCTGTATTGTGTCTGTTATATATAAACAGCTATCATAAGTCAGTAGGAAAAACCTTGTGAGAGCGTACAAAGACTATGAACAGGTGATTCACAGGACAAATGTAAGAAGCACCTGCAACTAAACTCAATAGTGACAACAAACTGTAAATTAAGGGAGCTAGTCTTCACCTTTGTTAGAATGGCAAAAGCTCAAGGAACTATTGCATCTAATGTTGACCCAAGGGCAGAAAACCAGGCTCACAAGTTAGTACTGGAGGTATGTAAAGTGAGATAAACATCTTTTAACCCCGAAATTTAGTATTTGAAAAATACATTAAATATTAATTAAACTAATTAAATTCCATTTCCAAGAGTTTTGCAGGAAAACTTGAACATGCTTACAAAAATACATGTACAGAATGCTCACTGAAGCAGTGCTTAAAATATCAAGTGGGAAAAGAAGGGAGCTTGTCTCCTGCTAGGCCGGAGGTCAGTGGAGGGAAGAAAGGAAAGCACAGCACACCACTGTTGGAAGCCTCTAGAAAAGCCAGTGGATGAGGGCCAGGCAGCGCTGAGCTGAACTTTTAGAGTGTTTTGTTTTGTTTGAACTTGACTTGCTTAATATGTTTCAGTTTGTCTATGTTTCTTGTGTAATTCACCAATAAAAAGCCCCGCAGCTGAGTAATGTCCTATATTAATTAACACAGGCCTGGGGAGTTTGGGTTTGGTGGTTTGGATCCCAGACCTCCTTCAGACCTCAGGCAGCATGCTGTGGCTTTGGCCAATGACCTGGTTCTGCTCAGCATACTGAACCCCTCACCTACCTCCGTGTCATTGAACCGAAAGGGCTCCAGACAGGGGTTCCACCTGACCAGCCTGGGAGATGGCATAAAGTCCAAGAATGGGTAAATGGATGTTCTTGTGAAGTTGAACCCATGGATGCCATCTTCTGGAAACACTATAATCTGCACACCCTGTAAGTAGAAAGGCAGAGGAGAGTGTTGGGAGGTAAGGAAGCACCATGTTCTTGGCTGCCAAACATCAACAAGCTGACAGGGGCTGGGAAGGAGATGACTCAACTCAGCTCAGTGGAAAGGCTTGCACTCGGGCCATCAGTTGACCACCCAAGTGCTGGACGGTGGCCGCACGTGTGTCAGTGTCCTGGAAGAAGGACCATGAGCATGTGGGGATGGAAAGAGGGGGAGCGGCTCTGCTGAAGGCCAATTAAACAGTCAGGTTGCTTTCTTGCTGGTGCAGTGGGAGCTGGAACAATTGGGAAGTGCCTAGAATACTGGGCTTGTTTACAGATGGGACGTCTCTAGTCCAGCTGTTCTTGCCCATCCTCTCATGCCTAAGTCACCTGGGGAACTTCTTGGAAAAACTCTGATACGGAGGCCCATCCATAAAACAGCCAACTGGAATGTGGGTGAGCCCTGGCTGCAGTGTTTGTTTAAAAGATTCCACTGTGTAGTCACAGTTGGACTCTGGGGGCCCTGGATGAGCAGCAAGTGTGCTGTACACAAAGCAGCTCCCACCCGGGACTTAAGAGTCCCTTTAGGGGCTCTTGCTGCTCTGTAGGCCTCTCCCCACACTGTGGCATCTACAGCAACTTAGGGAGCTAGAAACAAACAGGGCAGCCCTCAGCCCTCTTCTCACCTCATTCTCCCGGGGGCTCTCCAGTTCCGTGGATTAAAGGGTGGAGGCAGCAGGTAGTGATGGCATGCCATATTCAATAACAGGTGGGCCAGCACTTAGTTCCTCAGGGAACTGCAATTTTATTTAGGTTTGTTTACTCGTTTCTGGTTATAAAAGCTCCAAATTTTAACCATATAAAAATTTGCAAGACCAAAAAACTTAAATAAATCAATGCATATCTCTAACACAAAGATGCTTGTTACCATTCTGCTAGTCCTTTTCTCTGTGTATCTGGGTACTGATGAGATGGTATATTGTGTAGCATTTGTCTTTCTCATAGAGAACAATCAGAAATGCCAACTGTAATGGCCACCTCATATGTAAGATGCCACCATTTCTCCTCCATTGATCATCTGAATCCAACCTCTGCAATAAAAACAAAGCTGTGGCAACTATCTGTGTGTGGTGCTCACTACCCTGACTGAGAGGTGTTCATGTCTTTAGTTGACTTCCACTTAGAATAAAGTGAATTTCACATGTGAAACCACTGGGTTAAAGAGTAGGAAAAGTTTTACATTCCTTTTTTTTTTTTCGTTTTTCAAGACAGGGTTTGTTTGTGTAGCCCTGGCTATCCTGAAACTTACTCTGTAGGCCAGGCTAGCCTCAAACTCACAGAGACCCACCTGCCTCTGCTTTCCAGTGCACCACCATTGCCCAGCAAGTTTTACATTCTTAATACACATCGACAAACTGGTGTGGCTCCCCATAGCACAGAGTGACAATGACCTTCCCACTGCACAACGAGCCTTGACGGCGCAAACAAACTGATCACAAACTCAAGATGCAGATGGCCTGCCTTTCCAGATTAATGGGCTTGCTACAGAGTTAGGCAATTTGATTACGTACAGAATATGCCACTGTTGGCTTTTGTTAATTAAAAGATTACCCCAAGGAGGTGGAGGTTGGAGGCTCCTGAGCTCAAGGCCAGCCTAGCTAACAGTTGAGCCCAGTTCATCAAAATCAAAATGGAACAAGCCCTCACACTGAAGACTGCATCTGTGTCTTGTGGAACATTAGACAGTTACTTATTTTAGCTAGCAACAAATTCTCCCTGTCACTGCTGGGCTGACTGGCAACATTCCCTTTTTCAAATTCCTACCATTATCAAATGAGTTAAATAAAAACTGTTCATTATGTATTTGCATGAGTCCCTTCTTGGAGGCGGGGGAGTCCGAGGCAGGGTTTCTCTGTGTAGCCTTGGCTGTCCTGGAACTCACTCTGTAGACCAGGCTGGCCTCGAATTCACAGAGATCTGCCTGCCTCTGCCTCTGTCAGGATTAAAGACATGCGCCACCACCACTTGGCTATGAGTCACTCTTTTAACATTTTGAAAATTATACTTGGAGAGAGGTTTTCCTTTCTTCAGAAAAAAAAACCAAAACAACAAAACAAAAACACCTGAAGGATGTCTTATGAAGCCTGCCATTTCAGTTATGTCTACACATGGACTACATTGCTTCGGCTGGGTCCTGACAGGCCTAATGAGGTCAAGAACTCCTGAGGAATGAAGGTCACCAACCCTTGGGACTGCACAGTCTAATCTTCAAAGCAGACTTGTTGTCCCTCTACGCCAGGGGTCCTGTGGGGAACTCCTGTCTTCAGTGAATCTGATGTAAGACATGGATGCCAAACACAGCATAGGAGCTAAGGCACTGGACAACATAAAGCAACCCTGTGAGCCCCTGGCACGACTCACACAACCATGTATTGGAGTTCCAAGCTGGAGATTTAGTAGTCACCATGGACAGATGGAGAAGCCAGGTGAGCCTGCAGGTACTGAGGAGGCACCGTGCCATTCAATGCCTCCACCACAGGGCCTGCCCTTGTGTGGGTCAATGCTGGTAGGAGGCCTGAAAGTACAGCTGGGATTTATTTTACACTGACTTCAGCAGAGACATAAAAGGGATAAGTATCAAATGCATGAATGCTATGTAGATGTCAGTAAAGATCCCTAAATAGCCCAACAGGCTGGAGCAGGGAACAGCTCTGATGGGAAGGCTTGCTCAGGTTGTCAGTTGACTGCCCAAGTGCGGGGGGCAGCACCAACCTTGTGTGTAAAGGAACAGGAGGTCCTAAGTGCCTTGGAAACACAGTGTGATGTGACTGCCAAGAGTGTACTGGGGACATCACCTGGAGCAAGAAGGCTGGGAGAAGCCTGCTACCCACCCTGTCACACAGCAGTGGATTCGTGCCCACAGTTCTAAGCAGAAGTCTGAAGAGGACTGGAAGCTCAGTCTTTTCCTGGGGGACCGGGGCAGGTGTGCAGAAGATGGAACTCAGAGGCTTTTCAAGGTCAGACTGTGGTCAAAACCTTCCCAGAAGTAGCACAGTGGAACATGTGGACCTGGGAAATAGTGTGTTCTGAGCTACTGAGGGTGGCCAAGAAGCCAGGTGCCAGGTTGGAACAAGAGGAGTGCCATCCACGAGGAATGCTGGACCATATACACTAACTAGCCCAGGATTTTAAAATGCACCAAGAAGTGGTAGCTATGTCCTTTCGGGTCATGAGGTGTGGGCATGGGGGTGATGGGGTCTGCTGGCCAGGTCCACATCGGCAGCAAAGGCAGAGCTTTGGCTCACTTGTCGTTTAGCACAGCAGGCCTTCCTCAAGCAGCTGGGCTTGGTTGCCCCACCAACAGGGAAGAAGCTCAGATTCTCTTGGTTCCAGACTTCCCCAGCCCACAGCTTCTTCTGAGAGCAGCACTTCCTCCCCTGTCTCAGGGGAGCCTATCCTCCACCCCCACCCTTCCTGGCTGGCAGAAGAGGAAAGACAGCCAAGCAGGAAGTCCTTCCAAGGGTGTGGGCCTGGGGTCCTATTTTGTCTGGACTTAAGGGCTCCCCATCTGGATGACGTGCACCGCAGACAGTGGGCAGATAGCCAGCAGCAGTTCTGTGGGCACTTACAAGTTCCTGTAAGCTTTGAACGCCTTTCTGAGCATGAAGTTCACTGTGCTCAATGGTTTTCAAGCGGTTTTTTTTTTCTGTTGTTGTTTGTTTCTGAATATCATTAATCCCCCCGGGGATGTGCTGTGCACATTCCCACAGCCCAAACTGCACCAGACCCAAACTCCAGATCTTGTTTACATTTCACCAGTGAATCCCAGGCAAAGCCACAGGAAGAACTAGACAGGGCTTCTTCAGCTTGGGGAAAACACTGCTTAGCTTGCTGGTCCTGACTCTGGAGGTCAGGAGTAGGGCCAGATTTAATAAGCTGCCATGTGCCATTGGTTGGGCCACTGACTAACTTCTGAGTTGCAAGATGCCAGTCAGCTGACCCATCAACTCAGAAAGCTGACACATTTCTCAGGGGGACCTTGAGAGCCTGCGGTTTCTCCTTGCTCAGAGCAGCTGGCTCTGCAAAGGACCAAAAAGGGCTCTTGCCTTCTGGGCTGCAGCCATCACTTGCTGTTCATAGATGTCGAGGTTCTGCTTCATGAGTTCCAAGGCCTGTTGGCGGCTGGTGAGCTCCAGAGGATTTGGGCTCAGGACCGACTGGTGCTCATACACTGCAGCAATGTAGTACTTGGCCTCGCGGTGCTCCAGGGAGCCAGAACCGAGGCCCAGCGCAAGCGCACAACAGCAGAGGAAGAAGAGAGCAGGCGTGGCGCGGGCTCCAGACATAATGCAGACCATAAATCTGGAACGAACCAGCAAGGGGAGAAGAACTGAATAAGGAGGGTTGCCAAGGACTGAACTTTCGCAGATGTGATTTATTAATTCCGGCAATTACACTCGCCCGCAGCGATGCTGCGGCTCAAAGAGTTTGTTTCATGTCCCTAATAAAAGCCATGTTTTTCTCTCCAAACACGTAGAGCTGCATTTCAAATGGCTCGCTGTGTTAATAGACTGGTTTCAGAACATTTGCAAAACAGACTCGGTGTTTGCCTCTGTTTTCTCGCACAGAATGCAGGAAGCCTGCAATGCGCCACTGCCTTGCTAGCCAGGTGCCTACACTGTGCGCTGCAGGAACTGTGCGGAATTTTTGACACAATTTCTGTGACGCTCTGTCACAGAATTTATTTGACGCTCTGTCGGAGCCTTCTTACTCAGTGCTGCAAGTCAGCCTCTAGGACAGCTGTAATGGTCGTGAGGCTCCTGAACGCAGAGCAGCTTCCTAGCTGGCATTCTTCAGTCTATTTGGGGCCATCAGGGGTCCTAGCACCTGCTATATCACCTGCAGGGCAGCCATACACAAGTATCCCAGTCAGAGCCCTGCAAGGCTTTCCGCTCGAACGTGAGTGAGTCTTGCCAGCCACTGCCTTCTCCACCTTTGTCTATGCCACTCCAAATCACTTGCTAAAAAAACATATCTGTTTGAGCCGGGCAGCGGTGATGCAGGCCGTTAATCTGAGCACATGGGAGGCAGAGGCAAGAGGATCTTTGTGAGTTTGAGGCCAGTCTGGTCTACAAGAGCTAGTTCCAGGATAGGCTCAAAAACAAACAAACAAACAAAAAAAAAAAAACTTTGGAAATAAAAATCCTTCTTACAGTGATAACATGGAATTTTTCTAGAAAATAAGTTGGAATTTTGTTGTGAGTAGACTCTACTTACCATAGACACAAGTGAATGACACTTCTGTATCCTCCCTTGTCCTGTCCCTGACATAGAAATGGTTACGCTCCATAATTGCATGTGTTACTAAGTGTTTTTCAGTGGCTGGCCCAATTGTGCCTTGAAAAAACACCCTGGTTTCCTAGCTAAGCTCCTCCCCTGGAGGTGTGCCACAGTCAAGCGACTACCCTGTGGGGACAGACAGAGGCTGACAACTGCCCAAGAAGAATTCTGGTTCAAAACCAAGGGAACAACGACAAATCAAGGACTCCTACTGCTGTTCTTTAAAAAGGCACCCCATCCAAAAAAAAATGACATCCGAGCCTCAACTCAGGATGCTATGTTTATATCCCAAACAAACTGCTTGGGCTGCTATTAGTTTTCTTTTTATTATTTGGCTAAAAGTTCCAGAAACAAGCCACAGACTAGACATCGGGCTCCTCATTCAGAACCCTTCAATATCAAACTCCTTCTTCCACCCCCATCCCGTCTGTTTCACCAGGGAATAAATGGACCATACAGAGGCCCAGGGTTTGCTGCCCCTCATCTGGACACTGTAAGCAATGTTGCACGGCAAGAACAGGGGCCTTTGAGTGAGCAGTCACGAGTTTTGGAGTGGACACAAAGGGCTAATTGATAAGCTTTCTTATTGGAACTTTGTCTCAAAAGACACCAGGGAATAATTTTACATGCCTCAAAAAAATCTACTTTGCATTCCACTTTGAAAGGATGATAATGGGGCAGCCTGGGCGAGGTCACAGTAATAGTGACAATACTTTTAAAGTCCAAGTTGATGGCCCCTTGACAAGGTGTGGAAACAGGCCTTGCTGGTGGCAAGTCAGGAACTCCCAGGCTAGGAGGGGCCTTGACAGTTTCTGTGTAACAGATGTGGGCACACAGGGAAGGAATGGAACTCAAATGGCAACCTAGGGCTCTACCACTGAGCCTTACCCAGATATCTAACTGAGATACAGATATCTAACTCTAATCCAGAACATCTAACTGTAATCCAAGGAAATAACAAGGAAACTGCAGGACCAACAAAATATCACATTCCTTTCTATTTTCAGAAAATGAAATTTGTATTCTTTGTAGAAGGAGTACAGTAGGAAAGTCCCAAGTTGCAATCGTGTGTGTGTGTGTGTGTGTGTGTGTGTGTGTGTGTGTGTGTGTGAACAAAGGTAGATCGATAATTATAGGCTATGCACAGTTAACCAGGTATTCACGCTTCAAAGACTCAGGCTTAATGAGGTAGGAGAGAATGACTAATTACAATAAAAATAGCTACAAGAGTTTGCCCTTCCCCAATGGCAGTGAAGCAGGAGACATTCTCACCAATGCTGTGAAGCTGGCTTTCTCTCTGCACTTGGCATCACACACAGTCTCAGGAAAAACATAACGAGGCTGAGCAAGGACACCGAAGGGCTCAGCAGCAGCAGAAGGGGTGCTCAGTTTTAAAGTGACAGAGTCGGGGACTAGAGAGGTAGCTCAGCTGTCAGAGTGCTCGTCTGACATGCACAAAGCCTTGGCTTTGGTCCTAGCACTGCACAAACCAGGCATTGTGGAGCGTATCCCTGGAATCTCAACACCCAAGAGGTAGACACAGAAGAATCATTAGTGCAAGGTACTGGATCAGGGGAGATGGCTTGGCGAGTAAAGTGGCTCTAAATTCAAATCCCAGCATCCACATAAAAGCTGGCATGAACTATAACCTCAGAACCGGGCATGGGGGCACACCTGTAACCCCAGCACCGGGCATGGGGGCACACCTGTAACCCCAGCACCGGGCATGGGGGCACACCTGTAACCCCAGCACCGGGCATGCGGGCACACCTGTAACCCCAGCATCGGGCATGCGGGCACACCTGTAACCCCAGCATCGGGCATGCGGGCACACCTGTAACCCCAGCACTGCGAGGGATGGACATAGGCTGATCCTGGGGACTCACCAATCAGTCAGGCTAGCCACTAGACCCTGGGTCAATGAGAAGCTCTGTCTCAAAAAAGAAAAAGATAGTAAAGGATGCTAGAGAAAGTCTGCTGATGCTGACCTCTACCATGGGCACATGCACATGGACACACGTATCACATATACCACACACTGCAAAACAAAAAGAAAGTCAAGGTCATCCCTACCTTGAAACAGGGAGTTCAAGGGCAGCTTGTATTAAGGAGGAGGGAGCAGGGAGGAAGGGATGTTCTGGAGTGGCCAGCACTTCTAGATACATGTAGATGAGGCAGTTGCCAGGTGCTGACTCATGACTAAATGTATAGATACTGGGATACAGGGCTTCCTGGAACAGGGGCTCTGGAGCCAAGGAGTTCTTGGAAACCCAACCAGTGACCCATCTTTGGAGATAGCCAGGACTTTAACCAAATAACAGCTAGATGTAAGTGTCTGGCCCAACATGGTGGTAACATAGTCAGTTTACTGCAGGACACAGGGAACGGAACTGTGGCAGGGCCTCGACCAATATACAGCTGTAGAGACAATGTGCCTGCCCTCTGTGGGCATGCTCCACTCTGAGACAGGATCTGGTCTCTGAGGTACCCCACTTCTAAGAAGATACTCACTTCAGACATCCACATATTAGCCAACTGAGCCAGGCCCGAGCACATGTCTGGAGTGCATCAGTGTGAGCAAACAGGGCCTCTTGGAGCTCATCACTGGATGCACAGGAGGCTGGACATAAAGACGTCAGTTTCGATATGTCAGATAGCAATATGTGCAAAGGAGAAACAGACAGTGAGAGTGTACAGTTCATGACAGTGTGGAGAAGGAAGGTCATCGGGGTGGCGAGTCTAAGCCAAGCTCTGACCTGAGGCAGCCTAGAGAAGGCACACTGGACCTGGAGGAGGGTGCAAGGGAGGTGGGAAGGGGTGGCCAGAGGATGCAGGTGGGAAGGGGTGACCAGAGGATGCAGGTGGGAAGGGGTGGCCAGAGGATGCAGGTGGGAAGGGGTGGCCAGAGGATGCAGGTGGGAAGGGGTGGCCAATGAAATTAGAGGAAGAACAGTGGCTGTTCAGTGGACTGAAGACTTCTGTGCACATCATTTGTCCTCCTCTCACATCTCATTAGAGGTGTTATGTTGTGGGAACTCCTTCAGCCAATAGCCTTTTAGACACCGGCCCATTTGGGCATGGTCTGAGGTACTATAAGCACAGATGAAAAGTGTGCATGTCCCTTTCTTTGCTGGATACGGTTCCCAGCTTCCAGCACCGACAGAGGACTGTGGATCTCTACCCTTACTGTCAGTTTTAACCCCCAATAACTAAACCTTTGTTATACTTCATTCTGGGCTCTTATGGACCTCTTTAACAGGCCTACGGTGTTAAGCAGAATTATGGCCTGGTTATCATTTTCATTTGAAAATTTAGCACATACGAAGATGTCATTGTGTGTCAAGTTGACAAGGGGTGAACATACTATGCTAATCTTGGTTGTCAACTTGACTACATCTGGAATCAACTAGAACCCAAGATACTAGACACTCCATCAAGGTTTTTTGTTTTTAATTTGAAGCAGGAAGATCTATGTCTGGGCCTCACCTTCTGGTAGCAGGTCACATAAATGAATACACAAGGAGGAAACTTTGCCTTTTGCTTGCCTGCCCTCAGTCTTCCTGACCAATTCATCTATACTGTGGCTGCTGGTGATAAATCAGATTTCTTCAGGATTCCACTGTAGACTGAACACCAGCAGCTCTCCACGAATCTGCCCAGACCCCAGCTTCGCAGACTAAACAGTGAACTGATTTTGGCCTTTCTGTCCTCAGGGAGCCATTGCTGGGCTACCTGGGTGACAGCCTGCAAGCCAGCTGAAAAGGTCAACTGTAAATAAACACAGTGTGACAACCAGTGATGTGCGAAGTCATGGCTGAACCCACAAGAACAATAAGGAAAGTACCAAGTCCTCTGAGGTGTGACTCTAAAGAAGATGAGGCAGAAATGGCTCGGTACTGTGCCTTGGACAGGGGCCAAGTTCTGCTTCACTAACTAAACAGCTTAAACTAAAAGAGAAATCCAGAGATCATGACATGTTAGCCTAAATGCAGTCTTTCTTTCTCTCAGATGAGGTTCAGTTGAGTAAAACCTCCTGAACTGAAGCTGTGCCTCTGCAGTCCAGCACCTGGCCAGTTTGTGCAAGGCCCTAGGTCTTGGCCCACTACTGTGAACATCTTCCTGAAGTGCCAAAGGATTTCTGTAAGGAGGTGGTTGCTGTTTGCTCATTGCATTTGAATTTAAATCTTGGGGTCTTTGTGTGTGCTATCCAATGTGGGAAAGCCTAGCACGCTGATTTTACAGGTGTGACTGCCACCTGGTGGCCCACCTGAGAATCACTACCACCTGTGGGTATTTGACAGCAGTAGCAGATGTTTCCCTCCTTCCCTCACCTATTTCATAATGAAAAAAGGAAACTCAATATATCTGATTTTTTTTTAAGGATTTGGTCTTCCTAAACCAGGCGTCAGAAACATTGCCTTGGGGCTGGAGAGGTGGCTCAGAGGTTAAGAACATTGCCTGTTCTTCCAAAGGTCCTGAGTTCAATTCCCAGCAACCACATGGTGGCTCACAACCATCTGTAATGGGGTCTGGTGCCCTCTTCTGGCCTGCAGGCATACACACAGACAGAATATTGTATACATAATAAATAAATATTTAAAAAAAAAAAAAAAGAAACATTGCCTTTATTTCTCAGGTGTTTTTCCCATACAGCTAATGGAATCTGGGTAGATTTCAAAGTGTTTTCATGAGCACCAAGGGATAGTGTTTTGAAACTATAATCCCAACTTTTCAGGAGACGGAGGCAAGAGGATTACCTAGTTCAAGACCAGTCTGGGTAATATAGTGAGAGTTTGTCTTAAAATAGGTGATCTGAAGTGCGCCTCAATAGGCATCAATAGGGAATTGTGGAAATTTCTCCTCCATTTTCCTGTTGAGTTAATTAAAATTTAAGTCATAAGACCCAAAGGTGGCAACAAAACTGGCCTGGAGTCACCTGTCAACCCTGCAGGGATGACAGCCTCAGAAGACAGCACGAAGGCTGCCTTTTTCTATTAAATGCATGGCGGACACCTAACCTCTATGTGAACGAGGGCCACAATGTCTAGATATGTGGCAGACAGAACCGGAGATCCGCTTCAGTCAATCCTGTCACTGTGTGCTCTTATAATGCCAGTCCTCCGGAAGAGCTGGACAGGGGCAGGCCGTAGGTAAGAGGGCCAAGACTCCTCCTGTTCCTCACATCAAAATGATAGTCCTCCACAGGACAGTCTGTAAGAAACACAAGTGACAGTAGCAAGTGGGAGAGAGAGAGAGAGAGAGAGAGAGAGAGAGAGAGAGAGAACAAAGGCCAAAGCAAAGAGGCCCACAGGGAACAAGAGAAGGCGCCTTTCCCAGCGGAGAGCTAAGGGCACAAATTGGCAAAGGTAACTATGTCTAGCGAGAGAGGAACAGAAAAACTCATGGATCTTGATGTCATCAGCTCCTAGATCGTATGGGACTAAGAGAGGCCAGTGGTGTTCACACAGAGGGCAGGACATGATAAAAAATGACAGCGCCTGTTCGGCCTGTTTACCCACTCAGCACACTTTCTCAGCACAGCTCCCTGTTCGGGCCTGTTTACCCACTCAGCACATTTTCTCAGCAACAGCAATACAGAGGTGTGGAGGAGTGACTCATTGAGAGGCACCGAGCATTTCTGCCTGGTCTGAGTTGGTTAAATCAGGCATTATGTGATTAATGACGCCTATTTCTATAGCAAAGGTCCCAGCTCAGTCTCAGCTGCATCCTGATCCTGACACAAGTCCAACTGTCCTATGCTTTCCAGTCTTTTAATTGGACAGGCCCGTGGCCTGTTTTCCCAAATCCCGCAGCTTTACCAAGCTTGAGGGGCCAAGTCCTCCAGACCTGGGGCATGCCAGCGGTGCTGGAGCTATGGCCGGGAAGGGAGGGTTCAGCTCCTTCCATGAACGTTGTAGGTTCTACACTTCTTAGCATTTACTGCAAAGCTGAGGTAGACATTCCAGTTCCTTGGTTGGAGAGAGGTGGCCCTTTACCTAAAAAGGGACTTAAGCCACAGCCAGGATTTCACACGTGTCCAAGTTCACACAGCCTTTTAATGCCTCAATCAAAACATGGAGGAAGGGTAGAATAAATACACCTGGGGCGGCTAAACAGTAATTTGGAAATAAGCTCAAGTATCTTGTGACACACACAAACAACTACTGGACATCAGATATTTGGGGCAGCTGTCTAAGAGACAAAGCAGTTAAAATGGTCAAAGAGCAGACTGACGAAATCTACACACAAAATATGAACATCAAGGCAGCCCTTAGGCAGAATGGTGAACCAGAAGTGCATGGAAAACCTCCAAACTTCCCTAGAAAACTAATTCAAACTGGCACCCTTCCCAAACTTTGAGTTTAGAAAAAAATTAAGGCAAGCAAGTAAAGTGATAACAGCGATCTCTAACTGGCCTAAACAGATCTGAAAACTGGTGTTCCGCGTGAGTCACAGTTTGCTTCAGGGCTTTATCTCAGGGAGTCATTCAAACGAAGGAGGAGGGTGTTGGGGTGAGCGACAGCATAACATGGAAGTAAACGAAATGGACGTTCAGGTTTCAGTGTGCAGGGGGCTAAAGACCAGTTCTGATCCTTGTAATAAAATAAGGCGAGAAAACGAAGCTTTCACTCCTTCACCTGTAAGTGAAAATAAAGCGTCTGATGTGGAGTGCTTACTGTTCCATTCCCTGACGTGGCTGATCCTGAGCAGTAGGAAGAAAATCACAGAAATCAATGCATATCGGCGACACAGAGCATTAAGCAGAAGGTTAAAACATAATTAAGAAGAACCTTGATAATGAAATACGCTTAATATGTCCTCTAATGGGAAACTGTCCATAGCAACAGTGATAGCTGCTGGGTAAAGTACGCATGCGTGCCAGCAAAGGCCGCAGATGGCGAGTGAGTGGGAGCACACACGTTATGTCATGGTGACTCACCGCGTTCTGTGGTTCTGCTTTGTTTTGAGACAGGGTCTCACTATGTAGATGGGGCTGGCCTTGAACTTGCAGTGATCCTCCTGCCTCTGCCTCCTGTGCTGGAATTGCTTAAAATGTTTTCTTTGCTGGGCAGTGGTGGTGCACACTTTTGATCCCAGCATTGGGGAGACAGAGGCAGGTGGATCACCGCGGTTTTGAGGCCAGTCTGGTCTACATAGACAGACCCTATCTTTTTGCTGTTGTTGTTACGTTTTCTTTAGGGTTACACTGTTTTTCTAATAAATGACAACTATTAAAAAAAAATAGCAAGGGTCTGGAGAGATGGTTCAGAGGTTAAGAGACCTGACTGCTCTTCCAGAGGTCCTGAGTTCAATTTATTGTGGCTTACAATGATCTATAATGAGATCTGGTGCCCTTTTCTGGCATGCATGGAAGCATAGACTGTGTACATAGTAAATAAATAGATAGATAGATAGATAGATAGATAGATAGATAGATAGATAGATAGACAGACAGACAGATAGATAGCAGAGAGTTTAAGTTTCTGGTTTGGTCCACAGGAAGCATAGATACGGAGACTTTATCCTACTAACAAACTGGGGATCAGGGGCTCTCGTCAGATATGGCAGGGAAATGAGGCCCTGGACCAGACCACTGCCCCAGCTATACATTAGCATACGGACAAATACAGAGAACCGCACTTGGAGGGCAGAGGCCTAGAAGCAGAAATCTCCTTGGCCCCCAGAACCTGGCAGGAAGCCTAACTGGTAATTGAAAATTGCAAAAGGCTCTGCATGGGTGAGGCTAAGATGGACAGGCCCGGAGACCAGTCTGAGCATGCCTCGAGGAGGGCTAGCGATTTTCACAAAGAAGATTAGAAAAAAGCCCTCGTCCCACTTCTGGGAGGGTCAGGGGAAGTCACAAGAGTTTCTGTTCTTCCGCAGGCCCATCCTGTTAAGAAACTGTGTTGTCAAAGCTTAACCTTGGAAGAGTTTATCTGAACCTAACAGACCTGGAGAAAGAGAACTAACTCTAGCCCTCTCCAGCTGCCATGTGGAAGAGGGAAATCTCCCCATTAGCTCCTTCTGGCCTTTCCACCTCACCTTGTGGGAGAGCCCTGAGTCCGAGGTCAAAAGTACAAGGGTACAGACAGTCCAGGACATACCTGTAAACTCCAGGGCACCTCTCTCGGTATTGTGACAGAGCAAGACAGTGCAGAGGTTCCTCCATCTTATATTATTGCTGAGGCCATTTTAGATTGAACTGGAATTTGATCTCTTTGTTGGTAAGCTCTGTGGAAAATTACCCAACTCTGTTCTAGGAACCCAAGGTCAAGATGCCCCAGCTAATTTACGTAAGCTCCTGTTAAATTGCCTGCTTAGGGAAACCTCCAGCTGCAGCTGACCGGTTATCTTATCTACAGTCCTCTTAGGCACAAACCACCCACTGCAACTGCCAAGACAGAGATACCAGGATATGGTTTTAGCCTTTAAAAACCCCTTACTCTAATCACTGGGCACTCACTTGGGTCCTGAATCCCTAAGTATAGTTCCAGCCAGCTGGGATGACTTTCAACTGGTGAGCGGTCTTCTCTGGTGGGCTCTCCACAACACCACCTCATTACTAAATGCCTGGTTACTGGAGCTGCTCGCTTTACCAGAACATGATGTCATTCTCTCAACAACAACAACAAATTTTTCTTTAAAGATTTATTTGTTTATTTACTTATTTATTATGTATACAGTGTTCTGCCTGCATATATGCCTGCATGCCAGAAGAGGGCACCAGATCTCATTCTAGATGGTCGTGAGCCACCATGTGGTTGCTGGGAATTGAACTCAGGACCTCTGGAAGAGCAGCCTGTGCTCTTAACTTCTGAATCATCTCTCCAGCCTTCTCAACAAAAATTTACAAGGATACTCAAACGTCAAAACCAAAGTTTGAAAAGACAGTGTGTATCAGAGTAGCACGTATTGCAATAACTATGACAACTATGCTAAGGGCTCCGCTGGGGCAAAAAAAAAAAAAAAAAAATGACATGGCGGAAGAACAGATGGGTTCTTCCAGGTAAGCAAAAGAAGAAATTTTAAGAAGGTATAAAAAAGGTGCTAAAATAAAAACAACAACAACAACATACATACAAAAACACTAACAGAAACGAAGAATCCCTTAGCTGCTCCTTAGTAGAATAGACATGGCTGAGGAGAGAATCTCTTTACCTTAATCTTTACCTTAACCTTAAACTTCAAATAAAAGGACTCAGGAAGCCAGGAAAGGGAGGACTGTCTGGAGCAAGCACCACAATACAGCAAAACTGTCTTTCAAATGAACAAACGACAACCACGAAAAACTTCAGAAAGAAAGCAGGAACACACACACACTATGGGACGATTACAAGGTTGTGAACACGCAAATGGGAAACGTGCACAAGGAGAAGAAGGAGGAGTGCAGGATTCAAGGCTATGGCTGGAAATTCCTAGATGACTACCGGACACTGAGGCCACAGGTCAGAGCAGCTGCTAGCGCACACAGCAGGTGCTTCCGGGTGAAGCCAGAGGTTAGCGTTTCCTCTGCAGGTCAGAAGGGCCAGGGTAAGTGCATTCTAGGGCAGAACTACATGCCAAGGGGGGAAGGAGAACACTGGCAATCAAGAAGGAACAGGGGGAATCTCGCAAGGATGGAGAAACACAAAGCTGCTGCAGCGAAAAGCAGCGAGCCTCAGCTCCAGCCCTGGCATCCTAGGGAGGAAGCCGTACAAGGCAAGCCTGGCAGCCCTGGTGTCCCAGATGGCAATCCTAGCCACAGAATTCCTCTTTCCCAGCCTTAAAGCTAGGGCAAGCATTTGCCTGGTACAACAAGGCCAGCATGGGACTCAGAACACTGGAGCCAGGTACCAGGTTGAGGACTCCAGTGCTGGAAACAGTCACAGTGGGGGCCTGCAAACAAGAACAAGTGGGTGCCTGGAGGCATCCACTGCAGAGTCTGGGTGGGAAATGGCAATGGGGGCCAGTCAGGGTGCAATGGTCTGAAGGAGAAATACATCCCCTTGGTTCCCTGCTGGTGTGGCTGTTGGGAGGTGGTGCGGCCTTGAAGGAACTGTCCCTGAGGGATGGAGCTTTGGGAGCTCATAGTCCAGCACTGTTATCTGTCTCAGCTTTGTCTTTGTGCTTGAAGACTGATTCGCTCAACTTCCTGCTCCAGATGCCTGCTGCATGCTGTCTCCACTAGTATGCACTATAGCTCTTTAGAACTGCAGGCCAGGGGCTGGAGAGATGGCTCAGAAGTTAAGAGAACTGACTGCTGTTCTGGAGGTCCTGAGTTCAATTCCCAGCAACCATATGATGGCTCACACCTATTATAATGAGATCTGAGATCTGGTACCCAGGACACTATATACATAATAAGTAAATTTAAAAAAAAAAAAAACAACTGCAGGCCAAAATCAACTCTTCTATATTTTTTTATCACAACCACAGAAAAGTAACTACTGTGTAGCTGGAAAAGGAGGGTTGGATGTCTAACAGCTGACAGCCCATGCAGTGGTCAGTGGCCCTCCCTTCCGGTGACAAGTGAGCCCTGTCCTGTGCGAATCAGCAGAGACTGCAGGCCCGATCTCAGTCTCATGGCTGGGAAACTACTCGGCATAAGGAGCACCTCATTCACAGCTATGTGTGCCTGGAGCCCGGTGAGCCCAGCTCTGAGCCCAGGTCTGCAGGACTGTTGGACTTCGGTAGCCTCCTCCTTCCTGTAGGGTGAAGGACTATCTATAACCACTGTGTCTGTGTCCAAAAGAGGGTCTGCAAATACTATGGGCAGAGCAAGTCCTAATGTAAACTACGAGCTTTGTCGGGTGACGATGGGTCAATGCACGTTTATCAACTGTACCAAATGTACCACACTCTGGTCCAGGATGTTGATAATGATGCAGGCTGTATAAGAATCAGGACGATGGGTACAGGGTAACTGTAATTCCTGTTCAATTTTACTATGAACCTAAAGATTTTCTTAAAAATAAAGTCTTTTAAATAAAAAATAAGTTAGAAACCAGAATGGTAAGGTAGGATTGGAACATATCTCAAACCTGGTATCCAAGACGTTTAGTTTTTAATTGTCAGAGACAGTCTAAGAAAAAAAAAATCTTAGGGTTGTGGTGAGATCTGTGCAAATAGCTAAGAAGACATGAAGAATTATTCCCTCACTGAAAAGATGGAGGGCTGGAGAGATGGCTCAGCAGTTAAGAGCACAGGCAGGTCTTCCAGAGGTCCTAAGTTCAATTCCCAGCACCCACGTGGTGGCTCACAGCCATACATAATGTATTCTGATGCCCTCTTCTGGCGTGCAGGAGTACATGCAGATAAAACACCATGAACATAAAATAAATAAATCTTAAAAAAAGAAAACGGAAAAAAACACACACACCTGCCTGCCTGGAAAAGTAACTGCTGGACCTGGAACCGTTTATCTCATCTTCTGCTCTGTTCTAAGTAGGAAAATAAAAAACCATCAGCAATCCCCCCACTATCTCCAGAGAAGGGATGAGTAACCCCCAGTATGATCCCTGAGAATTAATCCATTTCTGACCCCAAGGATCCTTCAAGTAAAAAGAGACAATGAGGGAGGAGCAAGACCAGAATGCTTTCCTGAAGTACACAGAGGGGGACACTGGGAACTGACAGACCAGTGCTGTTACCTGTGAGAAGCAGAGAGAATTTGTTTGGCCACATGTCCCCTAAAGACAGCTTGACCCTGGGATGCTGAACACCAGGAAACAAAGGCGGGTCATAAGACAGACCAACGCTTAGTCAGCTTGCCTACACCCCCTTTACCTGGAGTAAGCAGGGTGGCAAGGAAGTAGCATGGAGGGATGAGTGCTCACGGTCTCCGTGATCACTGGACTCTCCTGTGTCTGGGTGTTGTCTTCGGTCTCTTACCCATCTGCCACAGCAAAGTTAGGCTGTGCACACCAAACTTTTGTTTACAGTGAGTTGGGAATTCAAATTCTGACAACACACACAACCCAGGCCACAAGATAAAAGTGCTGAAGTACGAAATTCTGAAGATGTTCACATTCCTGAGATGCCTGGAAATGTCAGTCCATGCCCCCTCTATAGGAACTCTTGACCCAGACTACACAGGACATTCCAATTAGAGTTAACAAAATGTTCAACATTACAAAACACACAACGAAATTATTACTCAAGGGAGTCAAAAGAACACAGCAAAATGAGATCTCCAGCAAATTCAGATGATTGTAACCCAAGTGAAAA
>PVIU01006312.1:0-103314 GCA_004026605.1 Ondatra zibethicus | reverse complement strand
GAGAGGCTACAGACTTTGTTTTGTGACCGATAACCACATTCTGGAAAAAATAATGTCCTAGATTGAATTAGTTGCCTGGGACTGAGGTGGGACTGAAGTTGTCAAGGGGAAGCTCAAAATAGTTTTGAGATGGATGGAACTATTCTCTCTCTTGGTTGTAGCAAAGACAGACGGCCACGCAATCATCACTGTACACCAATAGAAAATGTGACTGGCTTTAAATTTTAAAACAAACGGAAGCCTCTGCTTCGCCTTTGCAATCTTGCATAGCTTAAATATTTTGAGGGGCAAACGTTATATGGATGCCTGCAAATTGTATGGATTTATTGAATATTCAATAACATTTAAAAATAAATGCCTAGTACTGTAAGCCTGGCTAACAACCCAGGTTTGGGAAGGTAACAGACCCAGATGGGGAACATATTTCTGATAGTTATCTAAATTAACACAGCAGCAAACTGCCTTCTAATACCTCTGCTTCTACCCATAGACAAAAATGACACCCACCCTTCATCAGAGAAGCCCTTTCTTACAATGAGAAGTAGTGAATGCAGAGACTTATGGATGTCTGTAAGCGAGGGGGGTGAGTCATGCCCTAACCAACTATTATACCACCCACTCTAAGGTTCAAGGAATATTGTTGAAGAGGGAGCCGGTAGTATGTAGGAACTGAAAGATAGGATTAAGGGCAAAGACCCTCATTCCCTAGATTTGATACAACTACTATAGTCATTAACCAACAACTGTAGCTACCTGCATTGGGCCAACACAAGATTACCTCTGTGAGCAATCAATCAAGAAAAGGGAGAGACTCATATAAACCAGCTGAACTCATATAAACCTCTGAACTACTCTACCAATAGATTCTGGGAGGGAAATCACTGTCTCTGATGAACCCACCAGCCTTCAATTGATAGCTCTAGCCACTGAAGTCACACATATGCCTCTGTTTAATCCTGGTGGATCACAAAACAGAACAACAGACAGGAACTCTTGGTATATATGGGAGTGGGGGTGGGAGGGGTAGTCAGGGGTAGTAGGGAGGTAGGAAGTGTGAGCAGTCAGTGTGCAAAAAATTACATATGTCACATTGCAAAATATTTTAAATAGCCATCTAAAATTTACTTTGATGCTATGTTATATATGCCTTATCGAGTTTTTCCTTAAGACCGTGAGGAATGGATCCAGAACCACCCTCTCAGTAAGTCATAATCTTTAGCTCTTCCCCCTGTATTAAATGTCTTTATCAAGCAGTAACTCATTATGAATCTTTGGATTTATTAACAAATTTAGAAACCCTCTTCAATGACTTATGATTATCTTTTGTTGCATCTTGTGATTATATCTTTACAAACACGAGAGAGGCAGAGGATGGCATTGAGAGATTGTAGTGCACTCCATTGCTGAGGGTGATATATCCTATATATATATATATATATCCTATAAATATATATGTGTGTATATATTTTTATATATATTTACAGGATATATGTATATATATACATATATATATTTCAATGTAACTCTGTAGCTTTAATGGACAAGATTGGAGGCATCTGCAACATGACAGTCTCTAGAAGAGCTTAGCACAGTCAGGGAGCATGGGAGGACAGAAAGGCCATGGACTGTATAACAATATTTCAGGGTCCTTGGTCATTCAAAGCAGGAGTAAATATTGAGTATTTTGGTGAGTGTGTTTTTTTTAAACTCAATAGTGTTTATTGTTTTCACTTAGCCAACTAAACTTGCTTATTTTACCTGTACCTGTAACCATCTTCTGGTGTTTGGGTTTGTGATTCATTACTTCTTGATGGAAGATCTAACAAATAGGAAGCTAGGGAACAAACCTTTGCAAAAAGATCCCTAAGAGATCAAAGAGAAACAAAGGAAGGGAGAAACAGCAGCCTAGAGAATGGAAGAAAAATGGAGTTAATACTGTCAAATGCCTGAGAGAGCTGGGCAAGATAAAGGCTGTAGGTCATGTATGCCTTTAGAGCGAGCATGCTCCGTTAAATGGGGTTAGAAATCAGATGGCCCAGGGCTGAGGACTCCGAGACAAGGGAAAATGAATGAAGCCTGCTGCTTCAGAGTTCAGATATATTAGGAAGGAGAGAGATGGAATGCAGAGGCAGTGAGAGAGGGAGGGATCAGTTTGTTTTTGTTTGGTTTCTGGATAGAAGTCTACAGAATCTAGTAGGCAGAGAAAGAGAGTCAGCAGTGGAGACAAGGTTGAAGATAAAGAACAAACAGAGATAATGGATGGCAAAAGGTCTCAGCCTGGGGAAAAGGGAGAGAATCAAACATAGGCTTTGCCTGAATAGCGGGAAGGACTGATCCAGCTTTGAGATTGAAGGAAAATACAAATGCTTATAGAGAAGAAATTGCAAGGATTCACAAGTCATTTCCGCGCAATGACCCCAATTTTCTCGTTAAAATAGTAGGAGCACTGAGTGAAGGCGAGAGATTCTGTGGCTTGAGCCTGGTGACAGTTCTGAAAGTGTCGGCCCACAGTCATGGGGAGGGATTACTGACTGCTGTTCAGGGACTAACTCCAATTAAAGAGCAGATAGCACAGGGGGTGTCTGGCTTGCTCTCCTGGCACTTACAAATCCTGTCAGGGCAGAGGGGTGTGGCAGCAGTGTGGGTTCAAGGTCATATGTTCCGTCTAAGAAGAACAAGCTGGAGAGCAAAGCAGACAAGCCGCCGGTGTACATGCAAAATCCCAATCTGCCTGGGAAAGAATATGGAAAGCTCAAAGGCACTGGAATTTTCACCAAGTCTATAAAAAAAAAAAAATCGGGGAGGGGAATAAAAGCATTACCTGATTCCTTCTTTATCTTAGTTTCCCCACCCTTTTTATGTTCGGGCTTACCATTTTATAAAACATATTTTATATATATATATAATTAGAATGAAGTCAATAAGAAATTCAAAAAATACAAGTGGTCAAATAGCAGTACTGGTCCCCTGAGCAGAAGTCAGACATTTTACCTGAGAGGCTTTCTGTGTGGGGTAGATAAAGGCTTGGAGGGTCTGGATGTTCACATTTGATTAGTGATTCCCAGACGCAGATTATTTTGATTCGGTGAGACAATGAGCCACATTCAAAGACATTATAGAGGAGGGTACTAGTGGCTTGTGGTAGGCACATCCCATAATGCATAGAATTCCATCAACAGTGTTAACAGTGCTGAGGTCAAGTACTGGAGATTAGGTTAAACCTTTATCAGCATTACAGAAGAACAAGACCAGAAAAAACATTTGGATAATCTCAGAGAAGGATGTGACCAGAGAAGAAAGAGTTGGCCCACAGCAGGGCCACACCAGGTGATGCCAGATTGAGCCCCATGCATGCAGAGCAGGTCTGTGAGAAGAAGGGAGACTCAGCAGGGAGCCAGAGTCATGCTCTGTGCTTGAGAAGGATTCCGGGGAGAGCAAATTTGTAAAGCAAATTTGGGGAAGATGAAATCAAAAGAATTGAGGAGGACATATTTGCTTTGGCAAAGTCACGCCTTAGGTATCCTTAAATAAAAGTTTTCATATATGAATGAAGGAAAGGCTTGAAATAAATCCATGATCCAACACACTGACATTGCACAAGAAATCTTCGGTTTCTTTCTAAGTTTCTAACAGCCCCTCTGCCTTGCACTTTGTCCCTTCTTTTCTCCATGAGTTCGCTTTTCTAAAACAGATAAAGGTTGCCTTTGTGGTCGGTTCCTAGAGCCAGCCATTAATGCTCCCTGTTTCATGGAATAAACACAAATGCTATAGTTTGATTCAGATAGCTACTAAACAAACATGGCGCTCACTCTGTGATCCTTTCACTGCTACAGTGCTGGCATCTTAATTTCCTCAGTTGATACGATGGTTAGACTCAGGAATTGTTACCCTAAGCTGTTTTGGAAATCTATTTGGGTTTTTACTTATTGTTATTGCTGTTGCTGTTTTTGTTATTCTGACCCAAACTCCTTCTAGAATTCACCATTAGATGGTGATATCCTGGAATTTCTGTACCTCACGACTCCATCAGCACACCTGGCCTTCTTGACTTTTATAATGTCTACTGTTTTCAGTTACTAGTCTTCCCTGAGAAGCAAGGAGATCAAATGTGTGCCACTCAGTTTCAAGATTTTGTAATCCAGTCTGTCTTGTTTATTTGAGTAATGACATTTTCCTGTCATATTGACCTGAAATGAAATCACTTGATTTATAGTTTTTCTACACATGAAATTGCATAAGCTTTTCAATCGTATCCAGTTTAGTTAAGACTGAAAGACTTTTAGGATGTCAGTTAATGTGATGGGCTCATCTCTAGTTATGACAGGATATGAAGAATGGGAAAAAAACATCTGGGCCTTAAACATCTTTACACTTACGTGTTCAAAACAAAACATCGTGTAGGAAAATTCCCAACCTGATTATCGTTAAAGAGAACCTGGCCACTTAATTGTTGGTACCCACAAATAACCATTTGTGCAAACACAAATAACTATACCCTTTACCCTTTTAATAAGTGAACTGGTAAATCTGTACTCAGTTGCTTTTTATTTCAAATATTGACCTTTTAAATATTTGTATGAAATACATTCTCTTCGAAAAATAATATATTATCTTTCTGGTGGAATTGAGCAAGATGCTTCTGTGATACACATTTACACATTTACAAATTCATCTCAATAGGTAGATTTAGGAATCAACCAGCAAGTGCTAGGTCTCATCACAATTGTTCTGTGTGAATGAAAGCGGCATCTCAACCATCTCTTGTGTAAATCATGCCGCGCAAAATCACTTGAGTTTCCTAAAGAACCAATCCCACCTGAACGTTTACTCCATATTCTCCTTTAATTTCTCTCCATGGCAGTCACTCCACCAAACCTAAGACATAACTGTGTCACTCATTACCTATAATATCTCCCACGAGCATGGAGTTTCTACTATGGTGAGCACACTGGTGTACTTTGTTCACAGTTCTTTCTCCACTTCCAGGCACAAACTTAGCACAACAACTGAATGGTTACAATTATGATATGAATGAACGGAACTACTTTTCTAATGATAAAATCGAGTGTGGGGCATTTTCACTGACTCTTTTTGTTTCTTGTTTTGTTTGTCAAGTCAGCATCCCTCCATGTTGCTCTGGCTGTCCTAGAGCCTGTGATACAGACCAGGTTGGCCTCAAACTTACCTGCCTCTACCTCCTGAAGAGCAAATTAAAGGCTTAAAGTATGCACCACCACACCTGGCCTCCCTGCACCTTTGCAAAGTTTATTGCTTTCAGTTATTTGATTGCTTTAATTTAAAAACAAACAAACAAACAGAAAACAACTTTCTTGACAAGGTTCCAGGCCCTGCTACTCAGTCAGCTGTAGTCTGCCTAAGACCCTTAGGAGCTCCATAGCATCCCACCTCACCCTGCTAGCCCTTCCCAGTAACCAGGAAACTAGTTGAGTCCCTAGTGAGGGTAATAAAATGAACGCAAATAAGGCAAAAAGGTGAGTGGGTGGGGCTACCTCTGTTATTTTCATAGGTGTTTGCATAACTATTTTCCACAACATTCAATTTGCAATTGTGACCAGGGAACCTCCTCTGCCTTAGACTCTCTGACCTAAGGAGCTACAGTCAGGCTGGAAGACAGCCCCCTTGGGTGTGAGCTGAGACAGAGCAAGGTTCTTCTGGTACAGACTCTTGGTTTTCTAGGCTGAGGCAAAGTGTGATGACAAATCATGACTACCCCAGATGGTCCCCACTTGGCTTTAGAATTCATTGCACACCCTTGTACAATCTAGCTTCTCTTTTTAAATGATGTATTGAATTAATAATAAAATTAGCTCTGGGTAACATATTCATTGGAGAAATGTTGGCAACCAAGACTATAGCTTACTCATTTTCAAAAACTAAGGCATTTAATCCACTGATTTACGTATGGTAAATCCTAAATAAGTGAACCAACTCTTAGATGAATAAGAAAAGCCAGGCTGAAGACAAGCTTGACCGAATCAAAATAAAAGCCTGTCGACCTTTTTTGTTTAAAATTGTGATCTATTACTTGTCTCACAGTATCAACGAGGAAGAAATCATCTACTATGTAAAAGGATCCCATGATTGTGAACTTTAGCCCACACTATAATCATAACTTCTAAATGCATAGTTTACATCAGCTATTATTTTAACAAGCTGTTTAACAACAGCTTAGCTGGTTTTTCTTTACCCATCTCAAGTGACCCCACCCAGGATGTTTTTGACCATTCAAAGGAATCATCATTTCACAGTTGGCAAATATTCTTCACAAAAGCAATTCTTAAACATTTAAGGAAGTCAGAGAACGAATTCACTTATGCATAATATATATGTATATATATACATATACACATATAAGCATATGTATTTATGTATAGAATTTCTTAAGAATGTCATTCAGGGTAGCTTGATCACATTTGCTGCCAACTCCTCCCCATGATTCCTCCCAGATGCACCCACCCTCTACCTCTTCCATAGTGCTCCCCCTCATCTTCCTTTTCTTTCTTTCTTTCTTTCTTTCTTTCTTTCTTTCTTTCTTTCTTTTTTCTTTCTTTCTTTTTCTTTCTTCCTTCCTTTCTTTCTTTTAGAAAGTGTAGGATTTTTTTTTTAACTGAAATGTAGAGTTTGTAAAACTAGCTCTCACTACATAACCCTGCATGGCTGGACTCCTAGACAGCTATCAGCCTCTGCCTCACAAATGCTGGAATCAAATGTCTGCATCATCATGCCTGGCTGTTATGGTCATAAGAAATAAAGCGTAAAGACATGCCTCATATTATTTTCCTGAGGATAGTGCTACCTTCTAAAAACAAGAGAATTACAAGAAGCAGCATTCCATAGTAAAAGATATATTTTTTAAATCACCCCTAATGGAACCAAATATTATAATTCTGTTCTGGATGAGCTTTCAAAGATTCTCCCCCAAAGACACATGGTTAAAAATATGTATTTTAAGTAAGAACATTTTGCTTCTCCAATTACACATTAGCAATCATAACCTGGGACAATTACAGAGTCCCATCAGATGCATGAAAGCATGACAAGAGTAATAATGGAGTCACCTCACCTTGCGGCCTCATGAACTGCAGTGTCCTCCCAAGAGTCTATGCTTCTGAATATACCTTTTCAGTCTATTGATATCTTCTTATTTTTTTCTTAAAAAAAGAAAAGAAACCATGTTTCAATGTTACATAACATTCTATTTTCAATGAGTAAAACTGATTACAAGTCCTTTGGGGGGGCTCTCCTGCCTCACCTCCCAGATCTCTTAGTAGACGCAGGGGCAGCAGCAATAGCAACCCTAGCTAACCTCAGCTTTCTCCAGATCCCAGTAACTAAAGAGAGGACTGGAACCAGAGATACCAAAGGTCCTTGAGTTCCTGGCATAACTTAAACTACAGCCTCAGACTTCCAATAGTGTGCTTGTTAATTCATAATTTCTGTGATACAAAGAAATTAATAGGCCCTTTGAATTTCCCTCCCTGCTCCTTCCTGTTTATTCTTGGTTTATGCTTCCACCTCTAGAAAAATGAAGATACTGCAATTCAGGTTGCTCCATTCCCTACGACCATTGCCTTTCTGTATTGTTAACCTTCAGTCTTATCACACAGAGACATTTCTCTCTGCTACCGGAGAACAATTCCTCCTGTGAAGTCTCTGATTCCATTTCCTCTCACTGAAGGGCCTTTACAGATTCAGTGATACCCTTTCTTTCCCACATCCTCTTTTTATCCTCCATTTCTCTCACTCATTCACACCCATATGTAAAGATGCAATGAGACCCCCCAGCCTGAAAGCACACATCTCTCACAAGAGCTCCCATCTCATTACCACCATATTTCGGCATTCCATTTCGTAAGGAAACTCCTAAAGAAGGACATTCTCCTTTTTCAGCAAATTTGAACTCATTCAAACTAGGTGTCTTCTCCATTGCTCCACAAAGACCTCCCAGGTCAGCAGTAAACTTAACGTTACCAAACCACCAAAGACAGTTCTTTCCACCCTCAATGACCAGTTCGTGATTGAGATGGTTACGCCCACTTCTTGAATTATTTCATCACTTGATCGCAAAGTGAGGCTGCATTTTCCTACCTTTCGTCCTACCTCATTTACCATCTTTTCTCAGCCTTTGCTTGATTTCTCCCCTTTAGCAGATTCAGTCATGAGTTCTTTCCTAACTCCATCATAAGAAACCATATCTAGCACCATGTCTTTAAAGAGTACCATTTGCAAATAGACCTAAAGAAGTCAGATCAGAGTTCTAGACCAGACGTGGACCATGACCTTGAGAGCAGCAGGCACTTTATAATCTAGTCCACAGTTTTACGTGAATGGCCAACAGCCTCCTTATATTTGAAATGCCTACAAATGCAATGAAAAGAAAGAATTAAGAGAGACACAGATTTGCCCCCTCCAGGCTTTCAGTTTTTCCCATTTAAGTGTATGCCATCTGTAGTGATAGTTCATTTGTATTTTAATAAATAAAGCTTGCATGGAGATCAGAGAGTGAAACAGCTCCACTGGTCAGCCTTACAGACCAGGCAGGGGTGACACACACCTTTAATCCCAGTCCACACTAGTTTGCCATAGAAAGTGGGCGGGAGTGGTGCATGCCTTTAATCCCAGCCCTAGAGAGAATACAAAATGGGAGGAGACAGCTCTCAGACACTGTCTCATTCTGCGATTCGTGGAGGCAGGATTGCTCTTTCGGACTGAGGTAGAGGAAAGAGCCAGGGGCTGGCTGTTTTTGCTGTTCTAACCTTCAGGTTGAACCCCAATATCTGTCTCTGGGTTTTTATCAATAATGCTACAATTGTCACCATTTAAATTTATATTTTTTATTTGTGCGTGTGTGTGTATGTGTGTGTGTGTGTGTGTAAGAGAGAGAGAGAGAGAGAGAGAAAGTAGGCAAGTGTTCCACATGTGTAGGTCCCTACAGAAGACAGGAAAAGGTGAATAAGCCCTTGGAACTCAGGTGCTCTGGGAAACAGGAAGCATTCTTTTGAAAAAGTGGTTTTGAAATTATTATTTAATCACATAGTTTCCCTTTTTCTTTTCCTCCTCTGAAACTCTTCCCTGTACTGCACCTTTCTCACTTTCAAATTCATGGCTTTTTTCTTCTTTAACTACATATATATATGTATATATATGTATGTATATATATATGTATGTATGTATGTATATTCCTAAATATGTAAATAGAACCTGTTTAGTCCTTAAAGTGTTATTTGTATGTATGTTTTCAGGAAGGACTATTTAGTATTTAATAGCCAGTTGGTGGAATCTAAGCAATACCCCCAGCCCCAACATACCATTCAGTCCAATAATTAGTTACATTAAAAACCTAGTTATCTTAGAAAGTGGTGAATTCAAAGATGGATTCAGGATTCCAAGATGAACCTGAAGCACCATATAAATACAGAAAGAAATGAACACAAAATATTCATAAATGCATTACTACTAGCAAGGCTGAGGTTATAGCTTAGTGGTAGGTCATATGGCTACCGTGCTCAAAGACCAGGGTTTAATCCCTCACAACAGGAAAAAATGAAGAAATAAAAAGACTCAACAACCACCAGAAAGATGTCAGTGACCAATGTCAGAACAACGTAAGCAACAAAAATTATGTACCTATACCATACACTCATAACCCAAAGAACAAAGCCAGTATAAATGATTGTGTCCTGAAATAAATGACTGGAAAATGCCAGAGAAGGAACGATTTCTTACAAAGATCTCCAAATAACACATACAGAAGAGAAATAGGGGCTGCTCCCCACTCCTGAAATGAAGGTGAACTAGATTTGCTGAATAAAGCAAGGGCATGAAACAAACGGAGATGAAGAAGGCTAATAAGGCACACCATCTAACTCAGGGCATTATGTCAATTGTTTCTTGATCACAAAAAGATTATTCATAAATAAACTAAAAATCTGGTGGGAGTTATTTAACGGTATTTTCTTAGTTTTGACACGCATGTCAAAAGTTACGTGGGAAATTAACACAAGGGGAAGCTGGGCAAGACATTCAAAGGAATTCTCTATGCCTTGTTCGCAAATTCCCCATGAATCAAAAGTTATTTTAAAATAAAAAAGTTTACTTCATGGATTAGAAGACAGCTCAGTGGTAGAGTGTCTGTTGATCATGTGTGAGGTATTGGGTTCAATTTGTAAAATACTAAAGAAAGCTGCTCATGGTGGTACATGCCTGTAATCCCAGTACTTGGGAGGAAGAGGCAGGTGGATCTCTGCCAATCTGGTGTAGATAGTGAATTTCAGGACAGCCAGGGCTGCACCAAGAAACTTTGTCTCAGGAGCAAAACAAATGAGAGAGAGGAGGAGAGAGAGAGAGAGAGAGAGAGAGAGAGAGAGAGAGAGAGAGAGAGAGAGAGAGGAAACAGAACCTATGTTTCTCCTGGTTCATGCCCACACAGATAAACCTGGATATCCATGTTTACTGAAACACTACTCACCACAGCCAAATTATAGAATCAGGTGTTTGTCAACAAATAAAAGTACAAAGCACAATAGAGTTTTGTTTAGCCATAAAAATGGCTGAAATTGTTGCATTTGTTGATAAGTAGATACAACTGGAGATCAACCTATTGAATAAAATAAGCCAGGCTTAGAAAAACAAATATCTTGTGCTTCTTGTATTTGTGAATCTTAGATTGTATATAGAGACATGCGAATCATATATTTTTGAAAATAGAAGTGCGAGTAGGTGGCAGAGAGAGACGAGATGGAAGAAATGCAAGGGCAATGTGTATGAATATGGTTAAAACACATGCCATACTTTATTGAAAATGTCTTATGAAGCCAATCACTACATACATACAATATAAGCCAATTAAAAAGACAAACATCTAATTTTTGTCATCTGAATTGTCCCAACCTTAAGCATCAAGAGCTTTGTTGGGTTATAAAATGCCTTGCAAATCAAAAACAAAAATGGAGCCAAAATAAAGCCCTTTATTTTTAAAAAGTCTAGAATCATGTCAGTTCTGCCTTCAAGATGTCCTGAATATGGCCACTTCTCCCTGTAGCCCCTGTTCCCACACTGCTCTATGTCCCTACCTGGTCTTCTTGCTACTTCTCCTGCCTGTTCCTACGGAACGAGTATCAGCCTCCTTCCGGTCATCTTCTGCCTTCTGTTCTTTCCCTCTTGAAGCATTCTCCTGCCCAAGATATTGATGGCCCACTCCCTGACCTCATCAGGCCTTTACCAAAGTACTCCTTGAACAAGGATCTCATTACTATTGTAAATACCCCTTCTTCATATTTTCTAACTCCACCTCCTTTGTCTACATTGAAAACTTGTGATGCAGTTTTGTTTGTTTGCTTATGATCTACCTTGACTACTAATACAAATATTATTATTACTAGCATAGAGAGATTACCTTATTGGATAAATAAAATTGTTGCCAAGAACCATGGGAAATGCTGTAATTGTACCTCAAAGTATAAATGTGTGCATTTTGCTTCATTTTTGGAAGAATAATATGTCAATGTATATTATGATATTTGTCTTCACTTGATACACCTATCTAACAAAGTTGAAATAGTAATATATAAGAACGCTTTCTAAAATGTATGGGACATGTTCATAGTAGGATAAAAACTACAATGGAGGGAAAACTTTCACAGGGGAATAGTTATCTCAACTTTACATGTCCATATGTTGGAATGTCATGTAATCATTTTTAAAAAGTAAAAGAGGGCTGGAGAGATGGCTCAGTGGTTAAGAGCACTGCCTGCCCTTCCAAAGGTCCTGAGTTTAGTTCCCAGCAACCACATGGTGGCTCACAACCATCTGTAATGAGATCTAGTGCCCTCTTCTGGTCTGCAGGCATACATGCAGACAGAATACTGAGAATACTGTATACATAATAAATAGATTTTTTTTAAAAAAGCTATGATAAATAACACTGGGAAATCCCATGAAGTACTGCTGAATAAGAAAGGCAGTTTTCAGAATAATATATATGATTTATATTTTCACAAAATGCTTTCATGGGAATATGTATATTTTGATTAAAACATGAAAGACTACAGAAGAGTTACCTACAGAGGAAAGAGAAAAATAAGATTAGAAAAGAAGAGACATATGCAATTTCTGTGATATGAAGGTAATAAAGCCTTTCGTCTGTATGACTCAATCAGTTTTAAAGCTCCCAACTACTTATAAACACACTTACAAACTAATCAGAACACAGCTTCCACAATATTTTAGTCTATTTTCAAAAATGCTTTGGATTTTTAGTTGATATTAGGGTTCCTTAAGCTCACAAAGAAAATGGAGAATTGCTGAAAATAACCAGGCTCCCAGGAAATGCATAAAATGGTCTTGAGAAAACATCTAAACTGAACACTGTGTCAGTATACTTTCACGATCAACCATAGAAAATAGAAATAAACCCTAAGAAAAAATAAACTACGTCTATTGGCATGAATGAAACTCTTCAGTGTTTGCTGGCTCAATTTCTAATTAACTCAGCAGCCTCAGATGTTGTGGGATATTTGTATATCGTGTGAAGGTATTGGTGTGATTGGTGTAAGAAAAAGCTAAACAGCCAATAACTATGCAGGGAAAATAGGTGGGACTTCCAGGCATACAGAGGAACTGGGGATGAATCTGAGAAGCCAGGAGACACACACACACACAAAGCAGGATGGATGGTACATGGCAGAACACAGGTTAATAGAAATGGGTTAATTTAAGTGATAAGAGCGAATTTGGAATAAGCCTAGGCTATAGGCTGCGCTTTCATAATTAATAAGAAATCTCCATGTCATTATTTGGGAGGCAGCAGTACAGAGAAAGACTAGCTACACTCAGGTGCCTGACTTAATAGGTTATGATGGACATTTTCTGTATACCTCAGCCTAGAGGGTATGAATGCCCACATATGGCTTTAACTGATGGCTAGGGCAACCTTGAAAACCTTTATCTCTTTCAAGATGAGGACTAAATTCTCAGCAATTAGGAATGCGTACTGCTCTTGCAGAGAACCTGAGTTTAATTCCCAGTGCCAATATCCAGCAGGTCACCACTACCTATAACTACAGCTCCAGGGGATTCTGATGCCCTCTTCTGGTTTCCACAGGCATTGCACTATTGAACATGACCACACACAGATAAACAGGATTAAAAATGAGGACATCAAGAAAACAAGGCCTCCTAAACACTGTAGGACTGATGCTCATATAAACCCAGAGACTGTAGCAGCATGCACAGGGCCTAAACCAGATAGGGTCCCTGCCCTAAGAGAGGAACTGGACACAATTCCCATCCTTAACCCAGAAGATATCTCCAATTGGTAACCACTTGCAAAGGAAAAACGTTTTCTACAATGGGGTCTCACTGGGTATACAAACCAATCTTAAGGGCAGGCCCCATGCCCAGGAGTAGATGAGGAACACAAAATGAACTCAGTGGAATTTTCTGGAGGTTCTTAGTGTCATAATGGTTTTCAGGGCATTTTCTTTTTTTACCTTACCGGTCATCTGCATATATATTATGGTTTCCAGTTCTGCGTTTTTATGAGATTTCTGGATGTACGAACATGTATGGTTCTGTGTCGATATCTTTTTCTTTTGATTTTTTTTTAGTTACTTTTCTTTTGTTTGCTTTTATCTGATTCTGGTTCATTTGTTCTTATTTTATTTTACTTTATTACAGTTTTATAAATGGCAGCTTGCTTTCTAATGAGAGAAAGAGAAAGGAAGTGAATTGGGATGGGAAGGGAGGATCTGCTAGGAGAGAAGAAAATGTAATCAAAACGTATTATATGAAAATATTTTTAATAAAAATAATAGAAAATAAAATTGTTTCTAAAAAATAGAAAGCCAGGTGTGGTGGCACTCACAGGAGCAGATGGATCTCTGTGAACTGGAGGCCAGCCTTGTGCACAGAGTGGGTGCCAGGATAGCCAAAGCTACATAGCAAGACCTTGTTTCAAAAAGGGGGGGGAATAAATAACAGACTTTCTGATAAGACATAGTCTTATCTGTTATCTCATCTTTTCTGTTAAAATAAAATGTAAAAACCATGTCAAAGTTCCCTCTATAGAATATTTTCAGCACCTAATAGAAATTTATGTACTTAGTTTTTCACTAGAGGAACACGGCACGTTGTAGGAGGCAGAAGTGGCATGTGTAATTGTGTAGTTTGTGTGGTCTCAGGTTCGCATGCTTGCAACACCTTGGAGCACGTTTGTCAACATAAAGTGTAAAGAAGGATCCATTTTGGATATCACCTATGGAATTTCACTACAGAAGCTTGTCTATAAGGAGACTTTATAATAAGATGGGTTTGCCCTGAGGTAAATGCTGAATAAATCTTGAAAGAAAAATTTTAAAAAAATAGAATTTCAGAAACTCACACTCAAGAATCAAATATTACTGTCATGATAATTTAATAGACAGTGTTTAGCTCCAGAGTAATAAAAGAATCGCGGTTGGCATATTTATTTCTCACCTCGGCAACTTTGGACAAATTACTTGACATCAGTTTCTCCATCTGTTGAATGAATATATGACTTATTTTTACAATTTGTAATGAAGCCAAAAAGACATCTAAAATGTGTGGCTCATAACAAAATCTTCATATACCACAACCCTTATTAAAAGAAAAAGTTAAAAATAAAAAAGGACAGAACATACGTTATAAATGTTTAGACCATCATGTTTGTTTACACAATAGCTCAAAAGGAATTACTGTTAAGGTGACCATGTTTTTCTTCATCTTTAGTTCATTATGAGTGAACCAGTGAAGGATGCATTAGCCTATACCAGGATCTTCTCTCAGAAAACAGTCTAAGAGGTCGTAACAGAAAGAAGTACATACACCAAGCTAGTGACGATGTGTGATAGAGTTGAAATGCCAAGCGAGCAAACAGGGGAAGCTAAGAAACTCACAGTGAGCAACAGAGGGACAAGGTCATCATTCCTCAGGCTGGGGCATGAAGGAGAAAGGCATCATGGAAGTTGCCTGGAACTGCTGGATAGGAAACAGACCTGTGCAGAAGTTGTTTTATGAGGCTACGGCCACTGTGATCATTCCTTTCTCCCTGCCCCATTGTCCCACAAGTACTGCTTAGCTGCTGAACCCAGCAGGCATGGTTAACCAATAAGCCAGTAGGGACAAAAGTAGAAAATTGCAATTTCCAGAGAAAGAGCAAAGTTTAACTGTGAAGCCAAAGGAGGCACATTGCTGACACAGTACAATAATTCTCAGGATGGAAACAAGGGGGGCCAATGGAAGAACTTGATGCTACAATTAACTCACAGTGACTATGACTGCCTACACAAGGCTTGCATAAGATCAAGCCAGCCCAAGGCCCCAGTATGGATGGTAGGCAGGGAGGTGGGGGGACTCAATGGGGTTCCAACAAGCTGAAGAGCTGTTGGCAACTAAAGGCTGATGGGGGACAGAGAGCCCCCTTTCTTCAGAAATGAGGCCCCGAGAGGCTTCTCACGCTCCCAGTAGTGTGCCTCGCACACATGCACACACAGGTGGCACTAAATGGACTCCATCTGCTTTTCAAAGAGTTGGTACAGCTGGGAGAAAAGAGTGGAGGTTGGGAGGAGCTGGAGGGAAGGGAATTGGAGGTGGGTTTGAGCAAAACACATTATATACATATGTATACATTATCAAACACTAAGAAAAGGAACTTGGTGCTAGGAGGCTGTATATGTATAAGGGCATGTGCGGGCTAAGCCTTCCACAGCTCAGCTGGGAAGCCTACAGTCCCGTACGCCATTGGAGAAAACCCAGATCCCCATTAAGAAGACAGGCATACTACAGTGGAGAAGGAAGTATCAGCCCCAAGTCCATTTTTGCCTGATGGATCTTATCTCCGCCATTCTCTATTATATACACTAAGATGCCTCTTTTAGAATTAGTTTGTACAGGGGCCTTTGTCGCTTTCAGTGTAAAGTCAATGTAACCCTGACTGTTAGCTCTGAATAAAGAGGTGCTGGGACAAACATCAGAAATGGAACTAATGGACTTAGTTATATACTGCCAACAAGAGAAGGCAAGTTAACACAGGTAGGCAGGTTGTCACTGACCTTAACACTTTTGCTTTCATCTTAAATAAAATATTTAAGTCAAAAAAAAAGAAAAGAAAAGAAACAAAATCTAGAAAGGCAATTTCTTCCTGTCTGTTACACAGGAAACCCACTTGTATTCTCTGACTTGTGTCTGCTAATCAGACTTCAAAAAGAATTCACACACACACACACACACTGATGGAGGCATCAGAAGAAAAATGATGGGAAAGACACAGAAGTATGTGTAAGTCTAAAGCTAATCTACAGCTACAGAGTGAGCGGTGCTCAAAAGAGCAAGGCTGTGCCGACCCTCGCATGCTACCTCCAGGACAAATGAAGAGATGACGGGAAACAAGGTGAACAGATGATTGATCACCTGGCCCACTACCCGTTGCCCACCCAAATGCCGCCGCATCTCTGCCAAAACGCTGGGCTTTGCTTACACCACTACCACTTAGAACACGTCACAGAGGGAAACGGGAGAAAATTTTGCCTAATAGAATAGAAATTCTTGAAAACTGAAATTGGGTAGTCATTTTTGTTAGTCACTTGTTGAGTGAGAGTCAGTTCTTACTCATTCTGTTTCAAGAATGAACTCACAATCTGTTGCTGATCTCTCAACTGTTTTAAATTTTAAATTTTACTGTTTATTGCTGTGCTCTTGCCATGCTACGGTGTCTTAACTTTTTCTCTACAGTATATATTGTAGTAGGTGAAAGCTGTATTTTTCAGAATGCTTCTCTGCACATGGGTACACATGCATACAAAATAATTAATATGTACTTCCAGTTTTTTAAAAAATTGAAAATTTCAAAAATAAGCTTAAACACACATACATTGCTGGATTTATGCGAAATTAAAATATTATTTTAGAAAGCCGGGTGGTGGTGGCGCATGCCTTTAATTCCAGCACTCAGAAGGCAGAGGTAGATCTCTGTGAGTTCGAGGCCATCCTGGTCTACAAGAGCTAGTTCCAGGACAGCCAGGTCTACACAGAGAAACCCTGTCTTGAAAAACCAAAAATATTATTTTAAATAAAAAGAATAAAAGATAATAATAGTTTTATATTGGAAAAATGTTTCAGATCATAATATTAGCAGGTTAAGATAAGATAATCAGATGTATTGATAAGGAATTTGAAGAGGTTCAATATTCTTTATTAAGTTAAAATTCTGAACAAAAGGATGCATCTTTAATACACAGCAAAGCAATCTACGGCCAAATTAAAGGGTACAACATGAAAATCATGTTAACTAAAAAAATCAATAAGCAAACAAAACTATACCTTTTTCATACTAAAAATAAAAACACTTTCAAATCTTAATAAACAATATAAATGAAAGTATGAAATTCCACTGTGTATAAAATAAGTTATACACACAGCACTCATTTTTTAGTATGGAAAGACATCATAAAAATTAATCTGCCACAAACATACATATAGACACATATGTCTATATTCCAAGTCTGTTTGGGCAAGGTACCAATACTCGCATGTCAAAGTGGGTATATAAATTGATCAAGTTTTATATCAATTGTTAAAGGTTTTCCCTAAGATTTAAATATGAGCATGTTGTAACAGCAGTGATAAGTGATGCCTTCTAGAAAGAGTGTTACAGGGGTAGTAAATACGGCTCAGTGATTAAAAACATTTATTGCTCTTACACAGGATTATTCTAGGCACCCACATGGTTTACAGCCATCTGTAACTCCGGTTCTAGGAGACCCAATACCCTCTTCTGGCCTCCACATGTGCCAGTCATGCCTATACATACATGAAGGCAAATTATTCACAGATAAAGTAAAATGAACACATCTTTTAAAAAAGAAGTTATAGCCAGACAGTGGTGGTGCATGCCTTTAATCCCAGCACTTGGGTGGCAGAGGCAGGTGGATCTCTGTGAATTCAAGGCTAGCCTAAAGCGAGTTCTGAAAAGAGAAGAAAGAAAGAAAGAAAGAAAGAAAGAAAGAAAGAAAGAAAGAAAGAAAGAAAGAAAGAAAGAAAAAAGAAAAAAGAAAGAAATTACAATACATGAACACATATTTCTTGTTGGGAAAAAACTGTATGATAGAGAAGAGAAGATGATAGACAGACAGATAGTGATGATAGACAGATAACATAAATCATTCATAATTCTGATACCCAGTAAAAATCTCAGAAAATACATTTACTTTTCTACATTTTGCAGATACAAAATACACACACACACACACACTCCAATGGAAGCATATAATTTAACATATGTGTTTAACAATGTGAACATATTTTATACCAATTGATATATTTATCCCACTGGTCTTATCATCCACATAGCAATCAATTTTATCTGTTTCCAAGAAATTATCTAACCAATTGCAAGACATCTAGGTTGTATACAGTTTTTGTCACAATAATCTTTCAAAAATAATCCATAAAGCTAAAATTGTTTTCACATTTCTATTTTTAAGTAAATCAATATGAAATTTGATAAGTATTCTTGAAATAAATATCTGAAAATGTAAATAATCTGAAATCTCTACTACTCTACAAGTCAAAATAAGAGTTGCCATAGAAACAGCAATGGCAGAAAATCAAATCTGACACAGGATCAAAAAAAGAAGGAAAGAAAATTAATGAACCAGTTTATTTGTAGAAATCAGGATTAACTTCATTGGGAGTATGACCCATATTTAAATTTTACTTTTACTATTTCTTCCAAACCAAGAACCTTAAAAATAGAATCAATGCCAAATTCTGCTATAAAACCTTACAATACATATACTTTTTTAAATGTAGGGATTGTAGATATTAAATTTCAAATAAAATGTAATTATTGTTTTATTTATGAGTAACTTTATAAAGATTGAAAATGAATATGTACATCTTTACCTTATAGTATTTCTAGCTACGTTACCTTCTAATCCTGGAAGAGAACATAATCCTTGCACCTGAAGTCTCCCTGTGTGACAAGGAGCAGGACCCACAACAAATGAACCCAGCCAAGAAACCACCTTGGCCTTACTCCAACCAACAAGGCTTGCAGCACAAGTACCCAGTGTGTTAGCATCTGCCTTGTTTTCTTCACCAGCCTTCGGGGAGCTTTGAGAATTGTTTGCACTTAGGGTTTAGTGTTGTTGTTATTTGCTTTGGATTTTGTCTTCTTTTTTTTTTTTTAACTTGGTGATTTCTGTTTCAAAGAGGAGTATTTTTGGTAATGTTAGTATTCGGTGATACTCATTAAAGTCTCCATAAAAATAATCTTCAAATGACAGTTAGCATTTGACTATTTAAATCAATTAATAATCTTTTATTCAAAATCTTAGAATTGCCAACTATATAGATAAATCTTTGTTAGTGCTTCATTGCTATATTTGCAACAAAAACCAAAATCAAATGCAACTGAGTTTACTAATATTTTAGCTCTCTTGAAACACTTTCCTATTGAGAATTAAATATAAAAAAAGAAACGAACAGCTGAGCCGTGGTGACACACACATTTAATCTCTGCACTCAGGAGGCAGAGGCAGCCAGATTTCTGTGAGTTTGAGGCCAGCCTGGTCTACAGAGCGAGTTCCAGGACAGCCAGGGCTGTTACACAGAGAAACTCTGTCTTGAAAAAAAAAAAAGAAAGAAAGAAATGAAAATGAATGCCTTTACATATTTTTACACTGGTCTTTGGTTTAGCTTTTGCTATATTTATAATGATTGTATTCTTTGTTTCTTTTACAAACTACACTTTTAACTGGACAATTTAAAAACATTAAAAAAAACCGTGTACTTCCCAAAATTAAAGCATTGCATAGTGTATCCTATACAAAAATTGCCTTCTGTATTTGTGTTGCTTTCATTGGTTGAATAAAGAAACTGCCTTCTCCTTTTGATAAGGCAGAAATCAGGTAGGTGGAATAGACAGAATGGAATGCTGGGAAGAAGGCAATGTGGCAGATGCCATGAAACTCCTGTCTGAGACAGATGCTGGTTAGGATCTTTTCCGGTAAGCCACGACCTCGTGGTGAACACAGATTAATAGAAATGGGTTAGATCAAGATGTGAGAGTTGGCCAAGAAGAGGCTAGATATAATGGGCCAGGCAGTAATTTAATTAATACAATTTCTGTGTGGTTATTTCAGGTGTAAGCTAGTTGGGCACCGGGACAACAAGCAGCCTGCCTGCCTTCATACTACAAATGACTTTTTTTACTTTCCTAAGCAATTCTCTGCATTCACATCACACCGATGTGCCTCCCCTGAACTGTCAAAAGCGTAAGGAAGCCTGATCGATGCAATAAATTGTAAGGTCTTTACAGAATACCCAGGACTTCCGCCTTGGGCACTGGTGCCACCAGCAGTGCCATCATAAGCGGCAGTGTGAAGCTAGTGTGTCTCCGCTTTCAACACAAACCCAGAAGATTGTGACCATGGAAAGACGGACATTAGAATTTTAATCGCCTCACAAGCCACAGTATTTTTCAATTGGGCAATCCATCATTCAGGGCTTGTGGCTGCTCTTAGATGATCCCAGAGTAAGGACATTGGGGTAAACAGAAGGAAAAATGGGGACTACGGGGACATAGAATGGAAAAGAGCCCTTTGCTTGGAAATCCAGCTGGAACCTCGGGCCAGTAAAGAAGCAAGAATTCCAGCATGTGTATCAATTACTGAAGCTTCTCCAGTCCCAGCTGTATACCTGTTATTTTCTAGGAACCTCAACAGAAAGCCCACTCACAGGAAATGGACAAATACGGACGCCTTTGTGTAATCCTCCTGCTTCAAGTTTCATGAGATTATAATTTCACCCCAGGCATCTCCCCCACCTCCCTATCATCTCAGTTATTAAAGAGAAAGGAAAGGGGAAAGCGGTTTCGTAGCTACTTTTTGAGATGTAACTTTAGACACACATACACAAATGCATATGTGGCTAATTTAGGACAGTTAATTGTGACTTTTCTTGGAGGAGCCAATTCTCACACTTTCTCTTAACCCTTCTGTTGAAACTTGGCATTAAAATTATCTTTAATAAAACTCCTGTTTCCAAACAGCTATTCCTGAAATTCTTTTATGCCCTACAAATACAAATTTGAATTTGGTTTCGGTAGAAGTTCTTAAACAATTAAGGGAATGCCTGGGGCTACTAAGAGTGAGTGACAGCATGCTGCCTCTGTCCCCTCACCTTTGACAGATATGACGCTCTATTGAGATGTTTATAAAATGTAAACATTCTAAGATTTATCTGTAAATAGATTATCCTGTGAGAGAAAAGCGTTTCGATCACTAATGTGAAGATGGTATCATTAATATTTAATAATGACTTAAATTCTTCTCTGAATGAAATACAGTTACAAAATCAATCCACCTATAAAGATCTTGAGTAAATAATAGATGTAGGAAGTGGGGAATTTTTCTATTATACATCTCAGATCTCATGCTAGTAAAGCCTTAACCTTCAACTCAGGTGAAAGACAGTACCATCCACGCCACAGTACAGCCCTTATGGTTTTTTTGTTTTTCACCAGCAGCTAACAGAATTAAAACCATAGCATTGTTATTCTTGATAGCCTATTGAAGACACATCAGATTTTTTTTTTTTTTGAAATTTGGTCCAACTACACTTTTACATTAGATGCTGAATTGCGGTGATTTGTCAAAGTTTAAAACAAACAAATATAAAAGTGAATTATATACCTAGCCAGTGCAAGAATATAATTCCTCCCCTTAATGGTGAGTTGTGACTAAGTGGGCTCAACTAAAATCAGAGGGCAGTAAGCTTCTGAAGGCCCGAACTGTAAAATGAGCAATACCGTGCCCTGGAGTTGAAGAGACAGAGAGATGTGATCTGTTTCCAGGGGAGTCCAACATGCCCGATTCCCATCTGGGACAAAACTAAAATGCCTGAGGAGCGTTATCTACAGAGGCAGTTCTATAGCCCTGCCTTGGCTAGCTGCTGTTTAAAATTCGCTCTGCATTCTTCAGCTCACTCCCATTTCATGACAACATTTCCATCACTATCACAAGAAGCATTATGTCCCAAGGACAAACCAATTTCTTTCACGCAAATGTACGACGTGTTTGCTCTGCATTATTTCCATCAGCATCAGTGACACATGAGGAAAACCTGCCCCGTCGCTTCCTAGCAGAAAGGGGAAGCCGACTGCCACTTCACACACAGCCTGACTTCTCAGCCTACTCATTTGCTTTTGCCAAAAGACAGATGCACTCGCCATCTAGAAGGAGTTGGCAGGAAAGCAGCAGCCATATCACAGCCGTGACGAGCTGGCCCTCCATACTTAGCAGTCCATCACGTAAGTAAACCACGGAGCTGAGGGGTTGGGTGGAAAGGCAGAGACTAGGGGTTGACATTTAAGTACTCTGCCACAGCTCACATTTTTATTCTTGTCAAGACCTCTCCATGGTCTGGGCCCCCACAGCTGTAGAGCGAGAGTCAGCCCAGCTCCTCTCAAAGGCCCCGCTAATGCTCCTGGAGTCATAAAATGAGATTCGGCACTAGTGCTGCCTCTTGTCTTAACCTGCACCAAGCCATCAGTTTCTCTAAAAGAAAGGGATGTGGGCTTGTGGGTTTTCTTTTTTTCCCAGTTTCTCACTAGTTAATAAGGTTTTGAGTTTGAGACTAGACCGAGTGCAGCCCATGGTGACAGAAAAGTCCCCAGCATATCGTGTCTGCCCAACTCTTCTTCATCCTCCTCCTGGTGGGGCCCTACTCGCAGCTCTCAGTTGCAATTTACCAAATGATAAACATTAACATTCCCTTCCAAAGGAGAATCAGCAAACATTCCCTTTCAACACTGAAAAAAGAAAAAAAAATCACCAAGACAAGTTCATCACCCGAGCTGATGACGGGAAAAACAAAACACAAACCACCACCAAGACCCCAACAGAAAAGAAACTCAACAAGGCTTGCCACCTAAGACTTCTCTGACCACGATGGGTTTGAGTCTCCTCCTCCACAGGCTGCTCTACAGAGGTAATGGAGTAGTTACCACATATCAAACTATTTTCGAAAGAAACTTCAACCTGCTACTTCTATTCTTCCAGGAAACTGTTCAAATGTTCCGATCAAATGCTGTACCCGCACTTTCTCTAGCCTTCCCTAAGGTGCCAGAACATCACTTTCATCCGGAATGCTACTCGAACCACCTCTGTAAGATCCGATGGTGCTTAAATGAATGTTACAGGTACTTTGTGAGCTCACAAGCCGCAGAAATCAATTGACGTCTTGCATAGAGAAGTCTTGAGATTGATTTTTTTTTCCAGGAGAGAACCAATTTGAGACTTTAGGAGATGCACAGATATCAAGGGTGCTGAAAAACTATTGGCGCTTAAGAAAGAAAATCACAGAGGTGTGGAATTTGCTCTTCTGTACCACTAGATTAGTACTCTGTACTATTAGATTAGGGGCTTCCTCAGGGAAGCAACCTCTTAGACAATGATGCTTTTCAGGAGTGGCTAAAGGCAACTCTCCAAGCATGGAGAAGGGGTACTGTTGGAGGGTTTTCCCCACAGTCTTGCATTTAATGTGGACTACTGCATTTTTAACGATGTGAGCCTCCAGTGGACTCATTCTTTTTTAAGAAAAAAAAAATTGACCTAATTCTTTGGCATTCCATACAATGCGTTTTGACTCATTCTTATAGCATTTGAAAATTTTGAATTGTGGCAGGGAGTGTAACTCAGTGATAGAGAACTTGTCAAGGACGTACAAAGTGCGAGATCAAACTCCAGCACAACATCAAAAGGGAATGAAAGAGCTATCAGAATGGATCTGTTTGCTCAATAAAGAAATTTAAACATCATCAAATGAATGTTGTATGCCATTCTAGGCATTGAGTGTCATAGCAAGACATAAAGCCAGTGTCATGGCCTTTCTCAAGGGTACAGCTGCTTGGAGGAAGGTGTGAAATAGCAGGAAACAGATCTCTAAGAATGTTCTTCCAAAATACTTTGTCTGGACAGTGTCACTAAACAATCTTACTTCCAAACCGCAGCTATCTTCTCTCTGACTAAGGGTTCGGGAACCTTCTACTCTTTGCACTTGTTTCAAGTTCATTAAAAAGTCCTGCATTAATCAAGAGATAAGTAATGCAGAGCCTAAAAATTGTTACAAAATTTGATCTGTTTTTGAATCCTACATTCTTCTAGTAATGATGGAGTACCAAATAAAATTCTTAAACCTTGAGTGAGAAGTAAAAGGCACAAAAATGGAATTTTAGGGTTCATAGAAAGATTTGTATAAGGGCTGGAAAGATGGCTCAGTGGTTAAGAGCACTGACTGCTCTTTCAGAAGACCTGAGTTCAATTCCCAGCAACCACATGGTGGTTCACAGCCATCTGTAATGAGATCTGGCTCCCTCTTCTGGCCTGCAGGCATACAGGGAGGCAGAATTTTGTATATATAATAAATAAATAAAATCTTTTAAAAAAAAAGATTTGTATAAATGTTAGTAAGACTTTTGAAGATGTTTCAGTGAGCTTAAAAATCTCTAACAATAGGAGAGATATAAAACTCTACATAAAAATATTGTATTACTTCATTTGAATAATTTTTACCTTTACTATAAAGGATAGAAATTATTCAACACAAAAAGTAAACCTGAAGTAAAGTTTACCTTGTTGTCACATTAGTTTTTTCTGTCAACTAGATACAAGCTAGAGCCGTATGTGAAGAAAAGGATCTCCATTGAGAAAATGTCACCACCAGATTGGCCTGTAGACAATTATCAAACATTTTCTTGTTTGACAATTGATGTGGAAGGGTCCAACCCATTGTGGGTGGTTCTACCTGTAGGCAGGTGATCTTGGGTTGTATAAAAAAAGCAGTTTGAGTGAGCCATGGAGAGCAAGCCAGTTAGCAGCATTCCTTGATGGCCTCTGCTTCAGTTCCTGCTTCCAGGAGTCTGCCTTGAGTTCCTGCCCTGACTTACTTTTTTGATGAAATATAACCATAAGCGGAAATAAATCTTTTCCTCCCCAAGTTGTGTTTGATCATGACCTTTTCCCCAGCAATAGAAAGCCAAGTGGGACATTCTGTCCAGACTCTGTTGATATGCTCAGTATTGTAACATTTTTAGGAAATAATTATAGGGGTTGGCAGGTGAAAGCACTTGCCACCAAGTCTAATGACCCAAGTTCATTCCTTTGTCACTAGTATAATGGAAAGAGAGATCTTGCAAGTTGTCCTCTGAATTCCACACACGTGCTGTGCATGCACACACACATACACACATACACACAAACATAGATAATACAAATTTTAAAGAAATAATTATGATGATTGGGATGTGGCTCAGTTATAGTACAGCTATGCATGGCTCTAGGTTCCAGCACTAGGGTCACAAAACTAAAATGAAACAAAGCAGCAATAGCAACATGTTTCCATGGCTCAGCTTCCTTTAATGATTAGGACACAATTATAGGGGAAAAAAAGCTCCCCTATATCAAAACTTCACGTAAATGCACATTTTTATAATAACTGTCACTAAAAATTGTAATGATATTTTGTTTGTGTTTTAACAATTAAAGCTTGTCAGCAGATCACAATGCAGAGATAAATTACTAGAGGCCAGGGAGTGGTAGCACACACCTTTAAGCCCAGGACTCACTCAGGAGACAGAGGCAGACAGGTCTTTGTTAGTTCAAGGCCACCCTGGTCTACACAAGCTTGAATCTGTCTGAAAGAGAAACAGAGCTCACACAAAGGTAATCCCAGCACTTGGGATCCCACGCCTTTGATCCCAGCACTAGGGAGATGGAGAGAGGAGTGATGTGGCTGGGTGGAGCGAGGAATATAAGACAGGAGGAGACAGGAGCTCAGTGTAGTCAGAGGACGCAGTTTGGGGAGGCAGGATCGCCCTTTGGGCCTGAGCATCAGAAGAAGTAAAAGGCCTCTCTAGTGGCTAACCGCTCTGCTTCTCTGGGCTCTTAGCTTTCACCCCCTTTTCTCTGATTCCAGGTTTTTATTAAGTACAATTAGAATACATACTATAAGAAAATGGGTGGGGTAATAAATCAGAACATATCCTACGATACCATTCCTTTTCTTCACATTAATCTCCTTAGAAGTAAATATGTTAAGAAAGCCATCTTTACTCTAATTTCTGAGCCTAGCCTCACATCTGAGTTTTGCCTCTGTCTGTAAAATTTCAGAACTTTCAGAGTCTGGATTTTGCAGCAGCATATCTTCTTTTGAAATCCATTTAATTACTACATTACATTTATTTATTTATTTCTATGTGTATACCTATGCGTGTGGGCATGGATGAGGAGGTCAGAAGACACTGTTCAAGCATGGGTTCTCTCCTTCAACCACATGGGTCCCAGTGATCTGACTGAGTTCATCAAACTTGATGGTTCTCCTCCCCCTCCTCTTCCCTCCCCTCTCCTCTTCTCCTCCTTTCTCTGTCCTAAGGATGTGCCTCAGTGGCAAAGTACATGCCCAGCATGTGCAAGAATATGGGATTGATCCTCAAAACTACAAAATCAAGTCTAGTCTAGGTGAGTGCACAACACTTGGATGTCGAATACATCCCAACCCACCGACCATGATTATAGTATCAGATACCACTAATTCAATTTCTCAAACAAAGACCTAGTTCAGAAAGCTGAAGATAAAATGATTCTCAGTTGCTGAATTAAATTCTGATTAAATTCTGCCTCCTCCAGACCCATCCCATTAGAGATATGGGGGGGGCACATACCTTGAGGACTAATTAAACAAAACGATACTTTCAGATGCATTTGTATGATAAAGAACTTGGAAGCAGAATTACTGTGGTGAAGTAAGCTGAAGCCCCCAAGAACGAACCATCCAAAACTGATGTAGAGGAAGGAAAACATGAAATACAGCTTCAGATACTCACGGGTAAATGATCAGGTGTGGACAGACTGATACTATCAAGACTCTCAGCACTGTCATAGCTAAAAACGTCATCATCTGATTCCTGCACAGAAGAGCAGAGGGAGGCGCTGTCAGCTTCTTCAAAGGTCCCCTTTAAAATTCCACTCATAGCTGTCACATGGACCTGCAGGAGGAACGGGAGCCGAGCATTGAAATCTGTGCCCGCTGACTGCATAGTCAAGGACTTAGTGTCTTCTTGGGGTCGGGCATTTTGAACCACAGACAGCACTTGCTGTAACATTTGGGAAGCATTGCGAGCAATGACACCCTGATTCACTCTTAGTTTTCATTCTCATTCTGGCAATGGTGTCTGCAAGAAAGAGCTCAAATTAAAAAAATGTGGGATAGGAAGAATGCCGCATGAGGAAATATGGCTTCGTGTTTCCAAATGCCAAAACACAAGTCAAATGCATTCCTTTGATTTGTTCTGCTAAAGCGTGTACTGTCATTGGCAGAGCCAGAGTTGAGAACAAAATGGATCACTCGCTTGCATGCTGTCATACTGGGAGCATGCTGATGAGGGTATGTCTATCTTGTTGGGGATTTCTTTTTTCGCAGATACAAAGGCATCTACTTTCCTGGGGCTCTTTGTCCATCAAAAATCAAATTGGTTGCTAGGAATGGCAATACCTGCGGAATTTAGATGCCTTATCTTGTTTCCAGTCAATTCAGCCGAGCCACAGGGAATATTCAAGGGCTGTGCTAAGGATACCTGAATAGATTTTACACATGACAGAATACAGTCCCCAAATCTTTTTGCTGGATAAAGCATTAATTTAAACTTCTTCACTCTTTGTGGCAACACAGGCAGGGAGAGTCAGTCAGACTCAGGTAGATTCACAATTTTAAAAAATTGTTAATGTCAAGTCCGATGAATCATTAAACCACTGAGAGTAACAATTTCTCTGCATCTATAGAGAAACAGTAAATGTAACCAGGGGTTGCAAACACAAACACCTACGGTGGCAGACCTTCAGGAGGGAACAGGATCAGCTGTGATAAAAATCATGCAGTCTTCTTCGACGTCTCTTTTATGTGCTGTTTGTAACAATGCTACCAAGAAATAGGCCTATTCTAAGGGAAAATGATACATAAGTAACAATAAACAGCCTCCCAAACAAGTAGACAGTAGGTGGTGGGCTCTGGGATGTGCTAAAGGGGAAGCCGCATTCCCAGGGCTGTGTGAGAGATGCCTACTTGGGGCTAGGTCTTTTGGCTACAGGCTTTCACAGTTTACCCTACTGTAACCTTGCTAGTGCCTTGTTTACATATCCAGAAGGGTCATTTTGCAGTACTAGACTTTACGTTCCACGTCCATATATCACTTATTGATTCTAGGTACAACGCTAAATAAAGAAGCAACTTTCAAATTACGCTGTAATTTGAAGCCCACATTGTACTGATTCAACAGCACAGACAAGAATGATCAGCATCAGTGACTTGGACGGCTGACTGCCTGGGGTATCAAATAACACAGGCCTACAAATGCCCTTAACCAGCCATGCATTGCTGAGCAAACCAATAGCACAAGAAACCCGGGCAGCAGGAGCCACAAAGGGGAAGTGACCGCTTTAAGACAAATCTCAATATGGCAATTTAAGACATGGCTTCTAGTTGTATGGAGTAAGTCCAACTTCAGGAACTTATTTTTGAAAGGTCTACTTTGAGGTTTGGCCCCTCTCTTTCTGCCATTACTGACCAGATGGTGTCCCTTAATTTTGGTGACTACAGTTCCATGGGACATTTTATCTCCAGGCCCTTGGGTAACAGGTTTCCTCTGCATCTATACTCTCTCGTTCCCCAGGCTCCCCACTGGCACACAGTTTTCATCTTCAAAAGCTTTCTCTCACCTCATCATTTCCAGCTACCATCAGCAGTGGTCACCATAGTCTCATTATGGGTTTTTATTTGCTTGTTTTTCCAATGTCTTTATTGATCATTTTTGTCTCTCTGTTTGATAGGCATTTGTAATTTACTCGGTAAACGGTTACTGCAATTTCTCATATTTACAGTTATGTTTTTAAGATTTTCCTTTTACTTGTGTGTATGAGTGCAGATCTGTGTTGGGTATGTACATGTGAGTCCAGGTAACTGCAGAGGCCAGAAGAAGATGTTGGATCCCCTGAGCCTAGAATTATAGGCAATTGTGAGCTCCCAAATATGGGAGCTAAGAACTGAATTTGGGTTCTCTGTAAGAACAGCAAATGTTCTTACCTAAATTATGTCTCTAGAGTCACTGATATTACTTTAGGTGATAGGGAATGGCAATGAAGCAATGTATTTTTTAAAGAACTCCTTACTATTGTATGATGGGACTCATCTACTGGGAGCTAATGATGTAGGCAGAGGCAAGCTAACAACATATAAATGAACTTAAAAATATAATATGTTATATGGAGGTTAAGTTCTAAAGAGAAAAACAAACACTTGAGGGATATAGTGACCGTAAGTTGGCCATATAGAGGACATTTGATTTTTGTTTGGTGAGTGTCACAATGAAGAAGTATGGACAAGAAGGTGAGCTGGCACCTGGAACTTTGAAGAAGAATGGTCCAGGACAAAGGGACAGTTGTGTGTCAAGGGCCTGAGAAGAGCATGCGCAGGACTCTGACATGTGTGCATACGTGTGTGTGTGTACACTTACCGATTACTTGATAATGGTAGTGAAATCTTGCTGCTACTGTTCAATAGAATAATTTAGATACTTCATGCCACTTTGTAGACTTCTTTGGCAAATAAAATTAGTGATAAAAAGTAATCATTCCTCTATCAAGTTAAAGAAATAATATAGAGGGGGTGGTTATAAATGAATAGTCATCATTGCAAGTATTTATTTGTTGATTTAGATTTTAAAAGTAAAAATACCTGCTTTAGTCACTTCCTCCTACGGTTGCTCAGTCAATATTTTTCTTTTTAAGACAAATGTAAAATTACTACTTGCTCTGCAAGAAGTTCAAGACTTGGGCTCCATGTTGGCTTTGTTTGAAATCTAGTGGTCTCTCCTTAAAAACTCTCTTGCAGACAGTACTTAACCTACAGTGGGAAGAATCCACTTCCCTTCAAGTCACTCATGTAGAGAGGTGTTTTAAGTCTTGCAAAGAAGCTTGGGGACAGTCTTTAATTGATTTCATTCATGATGTGGAATCAATAAAAAGCATTTGTTAGATTTTTCTCACATTTATACTTTGACGTCTGGATGTGCTAAACAGTCTTGCATGTCACTATGATGAGAACAGGAGACAGAAATTGGTTATGTAGGACAGAGATCCCAAAGCAATAGATAGGGTTCTGGAGGTGTCCCTGACAGAAAACAGGGATGCCAGGGGAGCTCTGACCTGTTTCCTTGTTGTCTCTTCTCCTGATGGAGCACCCTGCCAAGAAGCTACATAGCGCCGGGCGGTGGTGGCACACACCTTTAATCCCAACACTCAGGAGGCAGAGGCAGGCGGATCTCTGTGAGTTCGAGACCAGCCTGGTCTACAAGAGCTAGTTCCAGGACAGGCTCCAAAGCCACAGAGAAACCCTGCTGACACCATTACTGATCTGCCCCTGCCATCCGGGAGTTCCTCTTCCTCCTTCTCTCTCTCTCTAGCTCTCACCTGTGACTCTACAATGAACCTTCTTCCGAAAACTCCCCCTCTGTGGTCCTTGAATTTCATTCTTCAAAGTCATGAGACAAAAACCCACTGGTCACTGACCCAGTAGACTTTGTGCATAATGGTGAGTATCTAATGCCTGAATTCTTCAGTGAAAGTCCCCCTGAAGTTAGAGGAAAGGCCTTAGTAAACGCTTGGGGTAATTCCATGTCCAACAACCCAATTCCTAGGTTAAAGTCCACTTAACACAAAAACGGTTTCCATAAAACTTATGATACCCTAGTTCACCCCCCATGTCTCACTTTAGTTTCTGCCATCAATCCTATAGAGTGTCTCAGATTAGAAGTATGACATTACCCCATTGAGGGAACTCCTCCAGTTACCCAGTATCTCTGCCTTTTTCTATTAAGTTCCACCTATGAATCTTACAATAAATTTTCTTCCTAAAACCCACCCTCTGTGGCCTATGAACTGCACTGTTTGAATCCCCAAGACAAGTTCCCCAAGCCACTTTCTCAGTGGATGTTTTGCATGACTGTGACCACTGGGCACCCTGACCCATGAGCTAAAGCCCCCATCAGTTGAGAAGGTGTCCATGGAACTCAAGTGTACCTCTCTTTCTGGTGTTAATTAGAGAAAGCCTGAAATGTATAGTTGGACATTTGAGTGGGAAAGGAGAGGGAGGGAGAGAGAAGGGGAGAAGGAACAGGGAAAAAAAAGGAAGAAGAAAGAGAAAACTGTTCATCCAAATGCTTTGTCTTCACCAACCTCGTCCTGTTTTCTACAGTCTGACTCCATTCCTGAAATCACCATGTAATACTTTCATGGCAACACAAAAACCATGCAAGAGGAATGAGGCTATGAGAGATTAGGATTCTATCCCATGAGGCTGTGACAGAGATTAGGATACTATCCCCATTCAGATGTCGGCAGTGATGGGTGGGAGAGGGGCGTCTTAGGAGTTACTATGAAGGCTTTTCAATGATGGTTTTTTTTTTTATTTTTTCATCTGCAGTAAGTGAAAATCCTAAGCATATTTGAAATCACCCTATGATGCAGAATTGTTGAGACTTCATAACTGGAAGGGACTGTTATCAAACTCAGAACTATAGACGACTTGATTGATATTTCCTAGCAGCAAGTACTGCATTTGCTGTCTATCTGCCATAAATCGAATATGTCTGAGTTCTACCTCAGGGTTCCATGACAAGGTCCCACCTTTCCTACATGCAACATGTGTGGGGACTGTTAGGTTTTTGAAATCTGCCCACTGGCAATACTGTATTAGTCCTAATATACAAATAATTACAATTTGTTTTGCAATCAAAGGATCATGAATGCCTTTGCTCCTGCATTGCTGCAACATCACAAATGTTATAGCCCCAACTTAACTCAAGGTGATAGCATCAAGAGGGGAGTTCTAGGGGAATCATTATGTCATTGAAGTTCATAAATATTTTCCTTCTAAGAGCCCCTCAGCCCTGCCCAAATTCTTTCCCATTCTGCTGTGAGGTTACAGAGAAGAAGGTTTAGGAAGTAAGTCTCCCCAGAGACGGACTAGAATGACATATTGATCCCAGGTTTCCATGCTCCGGAAGAGTGAGAAGTATTTTTCCTGTTGTTAATAATCTACCCAGTCCATGACATTTTGCCATAGCAACCTGAATGGAGTAAATATATAGAATAATCATATTTTGGATTAAAATGTTAAAAACAACAGTATAGTAATTAGGTATGTGCCCAGAAACTCAAAAGAGAAAGCAGATGACTGGAGTTAAGCATAGAAATTTAAGTCATTAACTTATAAGCTAGATTTTATGAGGACACAAATGAGAAATAACTGAATTAGCTACTGACTCAGGAAAGATCACTTGAACAAAAAGGCAAAATCTAATTTGTTGTTTTGAGGGAAGACCTGTGAAGAATGCTGGGTCTGATGAAATTTCTACAAATGAAAGTTAATTTCTACAAATGAAAGTTAATTTTCTAAAGTTAGTGCGGAGCTTAGAAGCACAGTCTCCACAGACCTTGGGTTTTGGCTTGTCCAACAAGTGTTATTGAGGAAATACTCTATGTTGAGGTTTACATTATGGGTTATATTCCCGAATAACCATGTACACTGAACAGCAGGCCCATACCTATCACCATCCCGTGTTGTTTTCACATCCTCTTCTTGCTCCCACTAAAGCAATGCTGACCAGGTAGCCCAGGTACAATCATGGGCTTGGATTGCTACAGAGAGATAAAGGTTAAAAATGAAAGCAGACTGAACAATTTTGGGGACACAGGTCAAGGCAGGCAAAACATGGGTAAAGAGATTTTGAAGACAGAGAAATTTCTAAATGGGAAAAAGAACAATTGGGGAGCCTAAAAGGTCTTGGCATTGATTTTTGTCAAGGATTTAGTCATAAAAGAACAAAAGGCAGAAGAAATCAGGCTAGATGTGGGGGATGAGGCAAACATCCAGAACCAAAGCTCCGATAGCAGCTGGGAAGAAGCGTTTTTACCCACATGTCTGGGGACATCCAGATCCCCCAGTTAAAAGCACATCTGTGGGATTTGAATGCTAAGATCTCGGGGGTAACAGATAAAAAATAAAATCTCAAGGGGAAAAGAATCCCTAGAGGGGAAGTTGTTCCCCAGTGGGGTGTGGTGTACCCCACAGTGGGTTCTATCTCAGGTCAACTGGAAAACAATCCTGGGGAGAATCTTTTTTTTTTTTTTAAATACATAGTCCCAAGACTCACCAGAAATTGCCCATTTGATGAAAAGCCCCTTGCTACAAACATGATTTGACTATTCCTTACAATTTCATGGGTGGCTGACTTAATTTCCTGGAGTTTTCTCACTTATAAAGCAGGGCTAATGAGGAGCTCGTTGATAGTGTCAGACTACACATTCCAGGTGTCCTGGCGACTGATAATTTCTACACCTTCCTGCCATTCATGAGAATTATCTGTTCCAGGAAGCATCAGAGAGCTAACACAGAACAAAGTCACACCCTAAGGTCTGGACAAGCTCGGATTCCACTCCCCACCTCTCCTGTGCTCTCTCTTATGCTGCCATGCTTTCTCACCTCCTTCGAAGGAATATTCATCCACTCATTCATTTCTTTATTTAGAGTGTCTCTGTGTGTGTATGTGTGCGTGCATGCGTGTGTGCGGGTGTGTGTGTGACATGCATTCTTGCCGTAGAAGGTATATGAAGATCAGAGGAGGGCGACTTGCAGGAGTTGCTTCTCTCCTTTCACTTTGTGAGTTCTGGAATCATGCCCAGGTTCATCATGTTTGGTGGCAACAGCCTTTACCTGCTGAGCAATGCAACTGGCTTCCCTCCACCATGACATGAGGCATCGAGAGATCCCCTATTAAACACAACCCTTTGATCTTGTCTGACCCACTTCCAGAACTGTAAGAAACTAAGCTCTTTATCAATTTCATTCAATCAAACATTTGCTGAGAGTGAAATTTAACCAAATTATTAACATAAGGCAGGATGACAAAGTAGGGGTAAGGGACCAAGATGCACTGCTTGCTTTTGGGGGTCATCGCATAGATGACCCCTGCAAAGATGGGAAAAGATGGAAGTCTTCCATTGGAGGCACCCTCCTTCTCAGTGGTGAGCATGGGCAATGTCTGGATCTTTCCCTACTGAGTGGTCACACCCTACATGAAAGCCTGCCTCACACTCCTCAATGCTTATTTTGACATGGGACAAATCGGAGGGACGTTGTCAGGGCATGCTTATTCAAGTGATCAGATTGTACCAAAAGCCTACCTCACAGTCCAGGAAGGGCTGTGACTGTATTCACAGGGCATACACGGTTTCATATGCTGTAATTTGCCCAATTATGCAACAAAAACATCCCATTCTGTCGCTGTCTAATTGGCTTTTGGTTTTGTATTTAGGGCTATAGACTATTGCACTGACTAACTATACTATAAATATTTAATTAAACTTCTAAAAGAGTATGCTGGACTCCTTTCAAAGACACATACTCAGAGGAAACACATGTAAATCACAGTACCATTTTATTATATTTTTATATTGTCACAAACAACTGTGGGAGTACCTAAAGGTGGATTAGTGACATTTCCAAACTCTTTGCCAGCTTGACTGCTAGGGAGGCCCTGTCAATTTGGTTGTGTTTTTGTTTTGTTTTTTGTTTTCTGTTTTTGTCTTGGTACTCGCTCTGTAGACCAGGCTGGCCTCACATTCAGAGATCCCCCTCCTTCTGCCTCCCACATGCTGGGATTAAAGGCGTGTGCCATGGCTGCCCAGTCAATGTAGGTCTTGGATGGTGTTCTTGGATACGTTTTTACCATGCCTTTGCCAATAATGCAGGGCGTTTTCGATTTTATTTTATTGTAAATTTGTCAGCTACTCAAATTAATAATTATTGTTAACATACACATATTGCCAATTTTGCACGAGGCACCATTCTGGTGTTTCAGGCAAGTGACAGACAGGATTTCAGAACAGTCATTGACATTCTCTGGTCCTCGTATACATGCTAACTTTAGTCCACTGTTGTGAAGATAATGAGAACCCACTCTGGTGATCACACTCATGAGCATACAGAATGTGGCAAAAAGGGTTTGCATATAAACCAGTGATCTGATTGGAGCAGAAGGAAGAGGGGGAGGAGGCAGCTATGACCTAATCACCCAAGTCCTTCAAAGGGGGACAAGAGCAGCGGTTCTCAGCCTTCCTAATGCTGCGACCAGTTTTAATACGGTTCTTCTCGTTGTGGTGACCCCAAACATTAAATTATTTTAGTTGCTATTTCATAACTGTAATTTTGCTACTGTATGAATGGCAACGCAAACATCTGTGTTTTCCAATGGTCTTAAGTGAACCCCATGAAAGGGTCTTTTGAGCGTGAGTGGTTGTGACCCCCATGTTGAGAACCACTGTCTAGAAGTTATATAATAAGAATGAGAGGGATTCAGTATGAGAATGAGCCTTTGCGTGGAGCTAGGAGTGAACGGCACGGAAAGCACACAGCCTCTAGGAACACGGTTCTTGGGCTGTCAATCTAACTAGCTAAATTGTACCATCAACAAGGTGAGCTTGGGATGAGACGTGCATTGCAGCAAGCTGACAAGAACTCAGCTGAACTGACATTTGGGGTCTAGCCTGTGGGACTCTTGAGCGATGAGTATGGCCATGCTGTCCAGGACTTCTGAAGCTGGCTGTTCTAAGCTAACATATGTGAGTGGCTTACCCTGTTATGCTTGTGATAATTTCTCACGTAACAGAAAACTAACAGGATACACCGTCTCATTAGCTATTGCTACTGTTGATATCATCTGGGGGGTGAAGGTCAAAGCACAAAGAGATTAGGTAATAAAGCCAAGGTTGTAGAGGTAGATTGCAGAACCCAAACCCAGACGTCTGCACATCTGGAACCATGCATTGTGCTTTCTCACTCCCTCAGCATCACCTCATTGCTTAAAACTGGTCTCCTCTCTCTCGGTAGCCGGCCCCTTCCTTTCCTTTACCCTTTCCTCTTTTCCTTCCCTTTCTTTTCAGGGCCCTGATACACATTCTCATTTTCTCTCTCTGTCTCCCCCCCCCACACACACACTCTTTCCCTCCCCTGTCCCGCCCCCCCCGCCCTGCTTTTCTTCCTTCACTATTCTTCCTTCCATCCTTTCTACCGGGTTGTGTTGGCAATTCTAGTAGAAGGCGTCTACCCTCCCGCATTATCTGCTCACCTATGCCTTGGCCTGAATTAGGATTTGGTAAAATGGCACACAGAGTCTCGGTGCGAAAAGACCTATGCTTGCTTGCTTTTGTCACTGCCCCAGTGTGGGGATTTAGTATTATTATGCCAGAGCACAGCATAATTGTCAGAAAATCAGTGGTAGACTGAAAGGATTTCTGAACAATGGTTTTGTTTACTTGTTTTTCTTTTCCCTAGTGTGTTTATGTGTTATTTGTATTTCAGTGCTGGGAGTCAAGCCCAGGGCCTCATTCTAGGCAAGCACTCTTTTACTGAGCTACATCCACAAGCCCTACACGTTACTTTAATCACACAGTACTGGACATCTTTATCATAACAAAGTGGGATTCATTGACCTCCCCCGCAATAAATGTGAAAGAGATGCGCTAAATATATACTACTATGTTTTACTCATCAATATTGGTACTTACATATTAATATAATGACGGTTACATTAATTTGCAGCTAATCTATTGGTTGAATATAGGATGCTCTGAATGAACTTATATAGAAAGTGGAAGCCACTTCTCAGTATTGTGAGGGATTGTTCCAAGAACCCTCTTTGTCCTAAAATCCACAAGTATTTGTATCTGTGAAAACATACAGGATTCTACATAGCACACTCCCACAGTTTATGATGGACAGCCTCTGCATCCTGTGCAAAGCCAAATGCCGTGAAAACTACAAAGTTGTTACCCTATCTTTCTTTTTCCCCTGAATATGTCCATCCTATATTTGGTTGAATCTGTGGCTGTGATGTCAGCTAATATGGAGGGCTGGCTGCTGCCTTATAGTGAAACAAAGCCGAGAAGCAGGAAATGGGGAGCGCACGCCGATGAAATCCCTCATTAGCACAGGAAAACTCAAATGGCATCTTAGACAATAAAAATCTGCAGTGGGAAAATTTGCCTGGCTTCACGACATTTCTGTGACATGGATGCTGTCACTCTGAAGACCATTCCTGGAGAAGTACAGGAAAGGAAAGGACTGTCGGAGAATTGAGGTGCACCTGTCACTGAAGGGTTAGAGAGAGAGAGAGGGGGGGGGAGGGAGAGATTTGTATAGATATTCATGCCTCCTGCTGCTTAGGAAATTGTTTCATTTATTAAATATTTGTGGTGGATCCATGAAACGACAGCAAGCAACTGTTTAGACACTTGCTAGAAAATACACTAACTATGCTTCTGACCCTGTTGTCAAGCCTGTAAACAGTGAAGGGGATAGTGACAGCAAATCAAACCCACCAGCCTCACTGGGAACCAGAAAAGGTCTAAGTGCAGAATTCTCTGAAACTCTAAAATGCTGTTATGCCCTGGAGACCATCTGGCCAGTCATGCATTTTTACATGCTTCCAAAGCCTTCCTTAACTCCAAATCTCTTCTACACAGTCTTTAACGCAACGCGTCCCGCATTTAATGTAAAGACATGGTCGTTGGTGATCACAGTTTTGAACAGGCAAAGGCTTAGTTTCCCTCTGCCCCTCAAGAATAATTTTCTATGCCTTAGTGTCTGAAATGAAGACTCCAGGAAGACAGCTCTGTGGGTAAGTCACATGCTCCTAGGGAGCAGAGCCAAAAATGTACAGTATAGAAAAAAATGAATATTGACAAAAGACTGTGTGCTAAATATTAATTAAAGACATCAACAACTACAAAAAGCATGTTGTTTTTTCTTTTAAGTTAATTTCATTTTTAACTAATGTACAAGTGAATCAGAAAAAAACAGAATTATATTGCATGCGCCATGATTCCTTACTGTTTTGAATTATTTTGATAAACTGGACCTACCCTTAATATAAGGCCTCTTGAGAAATATATGACATAGCTATCTCGTTTTATTTTCTCATGTGTTATGCATGTGTGCAAATGCATGTTCACATGTGTAGGCACCCATGGGTGAAGATATGCATACATGCATGTGCACATGTGTGTGGAGACCTCATACTGATATTGGGAATATTCCTTTATCAATTTTCTTCTTTATTCTTTGAGGCAGTGTCTCTCAGTCAAATCTTCATAGCAGAATTTCAGGGACTTGGCTAACAGTGTGCTTGTCCGATATTTGCAAGGGTTCTAGAGCTCCAAACTCTAGTCCTCTGACTTACACAGCAAGTAATATTACCACTGAGCCATCTCCCCAGCCCATCTTATCTATCTTTTTAAATGATAAGACTAATATCCATCAAGTTTTTCTCTTCTTCATGATATCCTTGCCGATACACATTGCCTAGAAAGCACTAACACTTATCAAACTAATCACACCTTGAATAAAACGTTTGAAATCTTAAACCGAGTCTGTGTTTGCAGAATTTGTACATTCGATAATTTTTAGGTCAAACTATTTAGTCCATTATAATTGAGATCTAAACAGCTGACTGAGAAATGCAAGGTCCCGCCCACTGACTGAGATTTGTAGAGGATCCAAATGATGTCATTGACTTGATAACAAATTCCATGCCTGGCTCCTTGATGCATGAAAATATGACTGAAGAGCAGCAATCACTTTGCATCAATTCCCGTTTCATTCGTGTATAACCCCTACACTAAGCACTGGGTATTAATGTAGATGAAAGCAAGAATATCATGTGACCGGTAATAGTTTTGAGTTATGGCACCTGGCAGTGCAGACGCTCACGTGGGTTTTCATTTGCCTGGATCACCTAAAGTATGTAGCATTTGTGAAACTGGGGAAACCTGACCCAGGCTTTCTTACCCTGCTATTGTTACCCTTTCTTGTAAATCCCAGCCCTTCCCATTTCCAGAAATATGGGGTCATTTGCCAAACCAGCACATTTCCACTACAGATATTAAGTTGCCTAACTATATTATGGAGGAAGCTATTAAATATTAATTTTCTGTAGTATATTTTATGAGACTTGAGAGGCCTGTACAAAGGCATCTAAGATGGTAGCGAGCCATTTTTAGAAAACAAAAGAACATAAAAACTTTGTAGATGCAAGCAGTAAACTGTAATTTTAAGTCATCTAAGGTGGAGAATAAATGTATTTGGTACATAATCTTCAGGAACTTGAAGTACACTTGATAAATTTGACTGTGCCTGCTTGTGAGGTTATTTGCACAGGTCACTTGACCAATTCTTGGTCCTTCTGCTTGTTGTTAGTCCACTTTTCAACGTCACCACCGTTTATGCTGAACGTGTTATCTAGGAAGTAATCTGTTCATGTTAATTGAGAAAAACTAAATACCCCCCACTATCCTAAGGCCCCCTGAAAAGCAAAGCGGTGATGCACCCAGTGAGTTTAGCTGCATGTAATGTACTCGTTGGATAGTAAATCCTTTAGCACATGGTTTAAGTGCATAGACCTGTACTTGCTGCCCTGCTAAGGCTAAGTCTAGCCAGCCAAGATAACTATTATGAAAACAAAGTACTCCCTGTCAAAGTTATTCAAACAAGCAGGAAAGAGATAACAGGATTGAAAACCTTATTTGCATTGTAACAATAATAGCAAAACTAAAACATTATGATGATTCTTCTTCTTCACAAATGATAAAGGAAATGGTGTTCGGGATGACAATGCTGTCTTCAAAGCGCACATAATGAAAATATTTTAATTTGAGAAATTGCCTAGAGCAAACTAGGATGATAGTCGTGAGGAGCTTTTTTCTTATAAAGGGAAGCCTTATACAGCAAATGCTTTATTTCAAACAAAGAAAACTACTTCAAATATATATGTACATATATTTAAAAGTATTTAATTAAAAATGAATAACCTTAATATTAAAACATTTTTTTATCTTGCTAGAATGAATAGTCTTTTATTCATTAGGTAGATTATCAAGGTAAGAAAATGACTGAATTAGTAAAATGCAGTCTAGACCTGAGCTAAAACAGTCCTTACCCCACTGTGTCTAATACGATTGCTCACTATTCACAGCCTAGGCTTGCATCTCCAGCACTTTTTTTTTTAAGTTAGCAATACATTTAAAAAAATGTTTTCTTCTATTTTCATCTTTCAACTCAGTACATTATTAACCACTGCAGCATGGGGAGAAAAATGAAATCAAACACTGAGCAAAAGAAGACAAAAAACGATACTAGTTATCTGCCCTGCAAACCTAACATTTACATCTTAGAGCTGGCAGCTAAGGGAAAACAAATGGCCTCGCCTTGCCACGGCTTCCTGAGGAGCTTTGGCTTTCATTTGCCTGTATCATCTTTCATGCTTTTTCCTCTCTTTTGCCTCCAGTACAATTTGACACACACACACACACACACACACACACACACTCGCACATGCACACCTCCCACAGACTGCAGTAGAAACTGCCACAGTTGTCTCCTTTTTATAAGCCCTGCAGACGTCTGCCAGTGCCTGAGAGGAAATGATGATGGAGAGCGGGTTTATCTACTTTCCATCCAAAATACGTGAGCCATTAAGAACATTATAAAAAGCAACAACAATATACCCTGCTTTGATCCAGAACCTTCCCCTTAGTGATTATTAAAAGGATGATATTTTTAGCTAAAGAAAGCAATATGCATCTGCAGCAGCTGGTTTCCAAGGAAACAGAATAATTTAAAACCATGTGGAACTCTGCTCTCTAATTTTCATCAATCCCCTTTCATTCCTAGAGGTAGCTTTGTTCAGAATTTATAATTCCTTTTCTTCAAATGTAGCTGCATCAATTTATTGTCTGGAACATAATCCAGTAACTGGATATTTATTTAGTCTTGCATAACACCTTAAGTTCCACGAGGGTGGGAAACTTGAATTAATCGCAATTACCATTTTGTTTGAAAATCAAAAATTACTTTTAAAAAATCATTAGCAATTAAACCCACAGAAAAAATTTCAGCATTATGTCATCATTTTTGAAATTCAGAAATGGTTCAAAACAAACAACAGAAGAGATCAACATAACACCTGAGCATATGAAGACATTAAGTATATTTAGTATGCTTAGAAAGTTTGAAGTAGGTGTTCAGTGACTAGAATAATCTTTACTCAATATCCAGCATATTTCTTTCCCATTGACTTTCTTAAGAATTGCCGCGTTGGTATCACCTTATTCAAAGGTTTGCACCACCCACCTTCCAAATCAAAGCAAAAGCAAGACCAATTTTCTTAAAAATTAAAGTCATTCTTGGTAGTTTTTAATTCATTCGAAGACATCAAAAATACATATGAATGAATTATTTACAGCACTATTATGCTTGTGTTTTATTCCAGTCAACAGGTATTAATTGGATGCCAATGGGTCCATGACTGTGCTGTTTTCTTAAGAGCTCAAAAGTAATGAGATCTTCTCAGCCCTAAATGATCTTATAAATTAAAATCAACAGAGGACCTAGTGTGGAATAAGATTACTTTTCTTTCTCTATTACTATAAATATGTCATTTATTCCACACCGTTAAAAATCTTTCCTGGGTTTCCTAAAGGAAAATGAAACATAACGTTATGCATTTGCATTCTAAGCAACCAGTAAAGTCAAAACTTGGGTAATATTTTTTTTTAAAAAAAAAAAACAAACCTGTCGTGAGGCTGTTGCTATCAATATGCGTTGGAATTTCTTAACCTTAACGTATCTAATTCATAAATGAAACTTCTCTGTCAGACACTACTTTTCTCAGCAGTTTCGTCCTTCCCAGCTAGACTTCTGTGTTTTTAAAGTGAAAGCGGTCCCGCGCATGTTGACAGCTATCTATTGATGGTTACTTCATCGCCACACCACACGTAAGCTTGCAATCTGCTGACTAAAACCCTGCAGCTACTCAGGGCGTGAGACGCATGGAGAGAAGAGGGTTTGCATGCACACAGACCATTCGCTCCGAGTCCAGACTAAAAGAAACTGCAAACTGAACAACAGTTTTCAAAAGCTCCTTACTCGGTGGTAAATATAAAGACCCCACACGAAATCCGGTACGTTCAGAGATGGCTCCATTTTCTCAGGACCTGTGGAATCTATCACGCTTTCCCCATGCCTCCTTTGGTTTCCCTGAGTACAAGCCTTGATAAAAAACACACAAAGACACACGATTTCATCCATCGGTTTTGCTCAGTAACGTTTGCTTAGATGGATATCCAGAAGAAGACATGCCCCTGGTGTGTTTGTGCGTTTTCGTGTTTAAATCGGGGAAGGGTTTTTGCAGCCACGGCGAACCAAGGCTGCCCGGAGTCGAGCGAGGGACCGCTTTCGCCAAGCGCCTTCGGGATTCCCGCCCCAAAGGATGCTTCCACTAGAACTAAGCATTTCCTTTTTCCAAAAAAGAAAAGAAATTCTCTTTCCTTCTGCTTAGTATTATTATTTTTGCTCTTACCTGTAAATATGGTCTCCGTACTTGGGCTCCGGCAGAACACACTGAGGAGAGTTCACTCCGCCCTCGACCATCCATCAGGCCGCAGCCAACCAATAACAAAAGCCAGATCTTGGCGTCCTCCAGCTCCCGCTGCCTGCCTGCTCCCAGTCCTTGCTCCCTCCCACCCTAAGCTTTTAGAGGACAAATCCCTGCAGCAGAGGAAGGAAGGAAAAAAGAAATATGGAGAGACAAACAGAAAAGAAAGATTTCAAAGAACAGCCAGCTGGAGTCAAAAGTCCTGTTCTGGATGTAGGAAAATGGGGTTAATCTACGCCTCGCCCACCACAAATCAAAGCAAGCACTTGAGGAAAGCCTAGATAAATTGCCTGTTTCCCCTCACCCCATTGATTTTTTTTTTACCTTCAGTGGAAAAAATATACACTTCCTCATTGTACATGTTGAAATACAGGCAAAAGAGGGAGACACACCATCAATATTGCATTTTCAAAAAGATCCAATCAAAGTGAATCAAACCATGACATCTCTTAGGGTCGACATGACAACCTCTGCTTGGCGGTGTTTCTATTCACAGTTTGAGGGCCAGATGACTAGAATATACATTTTTATTCAGAATAGAATATTCAAAAATTTTAGAGTTGTGTGGTTTGCACGACTTCAAATTCCTTAGATACCAGCATCAATTTGTGAATAATGAAGCTTGTTAAAGATTAAAGAGGCATCAGCCACTTGGTTGCTAAGTCTCAAAGTGACTAATTGGACTCTAATTTTGCTCTAATAACCTTGGGCAAAATCATTTCACTTCTGAACTAAAAATCATAACACGAATAAAAGAACAATTGAGGAAAACATCAAATTAGATTTAAGACAGCAAAGCAAATTCATATGCAGTTTCAAGGGGAAAATTGTTTTAAATAAAGTCTCACTATGCAGCTGTGGCTAGTCTGGAACTCGCTAAGTAGACCAGGTTGGCCTCAAACCTAAAGAGACCTGCCTGCCTCTGCCTCCTGAGTGCTGGGTTAAAGGCAAGTGACATTACATCTAGCCAAGAAAGCTAATTAAACAGACAAAATCTAATAAAAAAAAACCAGTCTATTTTACATTTAAAATGCTACTAATTGGACCAGGGAGATGGCTCAGTGGGCAAAGCACTTTGCCGCCACTGAGCCTGACAACCTATGTTCAATCCTTGGGTCTCACATGATGGAAAGAGAGAACCAGCTCTTGAAAGCTGTTCTCTGACCTCTGCCCTAGTGCCACCCATGTCATGTGAGTAAACACACACACACACATAATTTCTATAAAATTTAAAACTCGTTGCTGATTGAAGTCATCTGACAAGATATTCAAAGGAAGTTTCCTTGCGAACACATGCACTAATGGTTGTTTGCTTAGAGATTTGTTTTTATTTACAGGTGTGTGTGTGTGTGTGTGTGTGAGAGAGAGAGAGAGAGAGAGAGAGAGAGAGAGAGAGAGAGAGCCCATGGAGGCTCTAAGAGGAATCCCTTGAAGTTGGACTTACGTGTTGTGAGCTGCCTAACATGGGTGCTCAGATCTGAACGCTAGCACTGTAGAAGAGCAGCAAACTTTTATTTGTTTGTTTTGGTTTGGTTTTTTTGAGACAGGGTTTCTCTGTTTAGTCCTGTGTGTCCTGTAACTTCCTTTGTAGAGCAGGCTGGCCTTGAACTCATAGAGATCTGCCCACCAAATGCTGGTTTTAAAGGCGCACACCACCACCACTCAGCTGAGCAGCAAACTCTTATCCACTGAGCCATCTTTCTATGCCTCAATCTAGTGGGTTTTCTCTCAGCCAGAGGCTGCTATCGGTCATGGAGGGATGGAGATAGCTATGGTCCTCATTCTGTAGTTTCTTAGTTCAATGTCTTTATGGGACTTAGACCAAGCAGAGGAAGCAGAAAGCAATGGGAGTTTTTGTGATTTCTGGAAGTAACTGGTCTGAGGACAAACCTTGCATAGACCCGATAACTGGGCTGAGGGCAATGGGAGGGACTGGTGATTTAACTCAAAGCAGACTTTACATAGAATTGCTATGGGGTTGGTCTATTAGGTCAATGTATGAACACAATTCCTGGAAAGAAGCTGTGTCTGCATGTCTACAAAGGCTAGGAAACCGATAATAGCTTCAATCACACAGAATGGTTGGAATGTTGCAAGTTCAGAGCCACATTAAAGGCATAGCTCCCTTAAATGCTACTTGTTACCCTCCTTTATACATAACCTAATATTCTTTGTAACCATCAAGTAACTCCTTTACACTATATGAACAGATCCCTTGTTTCTACCAGCCAAGGGTTAAGAACGCTGACAACAGTATCTAAGGCCTATAGCAGAGTTCCCCCTGCTTTGCTGTAAGTCACCTACTTGCATATACACTGAAGTATTTGAAAAGTATATTATTTTATAGTCTTCTTTGTTTCATTTCTATAGAAACTTGAGAAGTTGCTACTTCATTGGAACATTGTATTGGACAGAACCTGAATCTGTTTTCCTAGGCTATGGGCATATTTAGCTGCAAAATATAACATCTCTCTTATTCCTGTATTTCTTTCATTAATCAGTGTTTGCACAGTATCTATGAGGCCCTACAATCTTTAGGCTTACAAAGAACATATTGATTTTTGCTTTGACTGTATGGTTATCTTGTTATGCCCAGATCACGGAGTCCCCCCAAAGCCAACCAGGAGACCGAGTCCTGTTTCTAAACGCAAAGAGCCTTTATTCTTACACAAGTTTGCAAACTCAGTCTTTTCGTGTATCCAACGTATTCGAGAGATCAGAGAGCCCCGAGCCCTGTTAGAGTTGGGTTTTTATAGTAGCAAAGGTGGGGGTGAGGGATTTCTAAGGTTTAGAACCCCTGATTGACTGACATTTGTCTAGGGGTGTCCTGGTGAAAAGCTATGAGTGTGTGCTGGTAGGTCATCCTATCTACAACGGTTGGAACTTTAGGAATTTCCTTTGGATGGTCTGTTCCTGGGTGGTGCCTGGGTAGTCTCAGTTTGTGGTCTTTATCCGAACCAGGCATTGCCTCAGGGAAAACTACTGAGACTCAGGCCTCTTTTGAGCTTGTTGTGGCTGGGTCCTATAATCTGATGGAGGTTTGTGAGGTTTTTCTTAGAGTAACTCAGAGAAGAGGTCAGGCTCTCAAAGCTCTGTGAGAGATGGCAGTAGGGAATGGGGATTCAGGAAAGGAAAAGTTCCGTGTCTCATTAAAGTACAATTATTCCACTTATCTCTTTAGCTTGGTTTAAGCAGAACCTACCTTCGGGGCTGGGTGTGCATAGAGGTGAAGCCCTCCTTTAGCAAAATAATTGACTTGTCCAGTTGGAATGTTAGTGTTTCACCCAGGTCCAGCCCAGAGATTCTAGTCTCTTGACCACAGATTGTAATGTTAACAATGAGAAGTGTTAAACTATCATTTATTTTTATACCCTAAGTTCTCTATCGAGGAAAATATTTCACAAACACTGTGATCTAGTTACCAGGTGAAGTTAGAGAAATCCTTAAATAGACAGCATTTCCTAAAGTGGTGACACCTGCAACACAATCATGGGGGGGATGACGTGTTAAAGCAGGGAGCTCCAAGAGTCTCACCCACCCAGAGTTAATGAATCTGCATTTGACCAGGGTGTGACTCACCACTTTTAGTGAACTCCCTTGATGATTTTGAGGTGGCCTATTATCAACAGGAAGTCACAGATTAGTGCTCCCCGAATGCAAACCGTCAGATGGTGGTTCCTTTACTGTTGACCTCATGGGCAGGATTGAGGTGTCAATCTCATTTGGAAACTGTCAGCTTGTAAGAAACGATTACAGCAATGAAAGTGGATATGTATGCTGAGGGGTTATTACCTAAAACTACCAACCGATGTTAGTAAACCAACCTACTGGGAAAATGGCAAAAGCCTGAGTAGACATTTCTTCTAAGAAGACAGAAAAAATGGTCAACAGTGTTTGAAAAGCTGTTTAGCATCACTAATTGTCAGGGAAATGCCATCCAAAATGCTTGTGAGATTCACCTCATATCCTGAGTTAGTCAGTTTTCCATCTTGTGACCAAACACCTGAAATATGTCAACTTAAAAGCCTGCACATCACACCAGAAGAGGGCACCAGATCTCGTTATAGATGCTTGTGAGCTTCATGTGGTTGCTGGGAACTGTACTCTGAAAGAGCAACCAGTACTCTTAACCTCTGAGGCATCTCTCCAGGCCAAGAACCAAAGTTCTTCAGTGGAAGCTATACCTTATATTGAAACTGTCTAAAAAGGCTCTTTAACTAATAGAACCTTAATGATTGTGGAGGTCGGAATGTTGCAAGTTCGAAGTCTGATTACATTTATTTCAGGGTATTTTTGGCCTTCTTTATGCTCTTCCCTTGCCCAACTCTCTGTCTGATTGAGTGTGCTTCTAACTACCGTGTGAGACCTTTGGAATGTACCCACGTAGCAGACTACTGACTTCTACCCACCCAATGCTAAGACTGTTCTCCACTTTGCTGACCCTGTTTATCAGGTGAAGAACCTGCCTGACTCCATTTTAAAGGCAGGAGCCTTTATGCTGTATTTTTTAAAATATGTTTCTATTTATTGTGAGAGTTGAGTAGCTCTGTTTCCCGGATCTTGACCTTCCCCAATCCGTGACCTTGTTTTGTTTTTGAGAATACCCTGACCCTGATCCTCCCTGACCCTGACCCTCCCTGACCCCTCCTGATTATGTGGTGGGCGATCACATGACGTTTTTTAAGTTTTTTTTTCCCTTAATGCTCCATTGTCTTCCATCTGTAAAACTACTAGTGATTTTACTCCTTAAAAGGGTCCCAAGAGGTGGATTCAGGGTTGCTCTCTTTCACGTGACTTAGGAGGCCATTGCTGGCAGCTCTTGGGTGCATCCCAATAAAAATCAAGCTTGTTTCAAATTTGTCTCCAGTTGTGGTAGTGGTCTTATTCTTGCCATTGGGATTAACACTGGTGTTTCCACAGATATTTTTTTTAAAGGTGTCTTGATTTACGACTTTCTTGTTCTATTACTATAAAAACTTCACGAAACAGCTACCATGTTAGAATATTGAACTTGGGGTGACCCAAATCGGTATTCCTGAGCCAGGGTCACTCATTTGGCTCTAAAATAAATTTGTAGCATCTTTGAGTAGCAATCTGTGTTTCTCATGTCTACATTTATTTTGTCTCATCGTTTGATATGGGGCCTTTTGTGAGGCATGGCATCACGGCTGAAGCACATGGAGAGGAAGCCGCTGACTTCATGGAAAGCAAAGGCTGAGACAGAACGCGGATGGGGTCCTTACAGCTCCCGCAGTGGAGCTGCCCCAGTGAGCCAACTTTTCCCTCCTAAGCCCACCATCCTTGAGAGATGGCAAAAGTGTCAATTAGGTCACTCCAGCGGCCTCCTTACTCCCCGAATGCATACCATAAAATTTTCATACGTACCTTAACTGTACAAATATAATTTACTTTTAAAACGAACAGATAATCAAATTTGAAATTCATGCTAATGATCTCTATGTCATACTTATTGCATCAAACCTCTGGAGTAGAAATTACTAAGGAGCACCATTTTATATGCATTTCTCAGCTGCACTTTCCTTATGCACTCAAGTTTGAGACTCAACACTAGCAATAAAAAACATGGTTTAATAATGAAACTCTATGCCAGGGGAGCCAGGAGAGTGGGGGATAGAAAAACATAAGTAAAGTAGAAGGATACACCCCAAAGGTAAGCCTTTGGTCAGAATGCAGACCCTGACGATGTTTTAGACAACCTCTAAAAGCCAGGTCTAGTCTAGTCTTGGGCATTAACCAGAGTCACAGTTGTAATGATTCAGCCACAATATGGCTGACACATGCGGACAAGCCCTCAAGCAGAAGTGCCTAATGGCCCCAGGGAATCTTAAAGGACCCTGCTTGACCCACGTGCAGCAAGGTTGCAGCACCTACGTCTGATGCACCTGCATGAGCCTTGCGCTCATGTGTGAGCCTCATCATCTGCGTATGACGTAACCATGTCATCCCCCTGTGTGCCTCTATGTCTCTCTCTCTCTCCTTTCTCTCTCTCTCTTTTCCTCCTCCTCCTCTTCCTCCTCTTCCTCTCTCTTCCCACACCGACCTTCACGAGGCCTGTACACCCCCCACCCTACCCTGTCAATAAACTCTTATGCGGGTGTGTTGCGTGTTCCAAGTTTCCTTCTCACTCGTGCCAGGTAGTTTCAACAGTAAACTGCATTTTAACGAGATGAGGGACAAGAAGGTAAGTCACATGCTCCTTCAGATAAAGAGGCATTATTGTCAGCCATTGAACTTGACCTTTATTTCTTTGCCGGCTGAAGGTGAGCAGGAACTGGCAGTGGTCTGAATACTACAGACAGCCTGCAGTGGCTATAAAAGCAAAGGAGAGAAAATAAATGGAGACGAGTTGCATGCTTTCCATATACTTAGCACAAACAGTGTCTAGCACCAGACTGTCTCTTCAGTTTCAGACAAGACAGGCTTTGGATCTCTTCTTTAGAACCCTAATTAGACAATGCTGATAGGATGGGAATGGTCGGGGCTGGCACTGTACATGGGAGATGGTTTCCTGAGGATTCCTGACAGCTGGATTTTGAGATGACCATGGGACGCTGCCCACACATTTCCCAGCTTGCCAGGGGCAAAGGTAACTGATCTGAAGTATGTCTGAGTGATTTTTTGGTGTTTTGTTTTTGTTTTTGTTTTTCGAGACAGGGTTTCTCTGTGGCTTTGGAGCCTGTCCTGGAACTAGCTCTGTAGACCAGGCTGGTCTCGAACTCACAGAGATCCATCTGCCTCTGCCTCCCGAGTGCTGGGATTAAAGGCGTGCGCCACCACCGCCCGGCGTCTGAGTGATTTTTAAAAATCTCTCTTGACAGAACATATGAAATCATCAGTGGTTGCATAGCATGGTTTAAAAGATGGAAAATAGAAATGATGAAGAAGTAAAAGAATTGCCAACATTCAAGGAAACCCCATGTCAGGCAGCTTGTCATGGGAAAGGGATACTGAAGTGCAGTGCTCAGACGTTCAGACACTATATAAATGAGTACCCAGGAAGGAGATATGGTGTGGCTCTGGCCAAATGACTCAACCCAACTTCCTCCTATCTAGCTGACCCAACACAATCTTATATTTTAAAATATTTAAACTTACATTTTTGAAATTCAGAAGTTTAAGTCTAAGTGAATGGAACTGTGAGGCTTGGAAGCATCTGCTTTTGAAGCGAAGATTCCCAGACGTGCCGAAACAAAAGCTGATAAGGGCTGTGAGCCTAACCAATGCACAGGACTAAGTAGATCAACAAGACTTGATTCAGTATTTACATTTTAAGAACCCAGGGATCAAATTTGGTATAATTGACCAAGACACTTTGCATGTTGATGTCATTTCCCAGGAGTCTTGCAGGATCCATGGCTCGGTGTGAAGATCATAACAGTCTTAGATGTTTCGCAAAACCTATTAGGTACAGATACAGAGTCATAAGAATCTACTTATTTGTAGCCTATGAAAAAGTGCAATGTTCTCCTAAAAGTATGAATTCAAATGAATTTGTGGCATTTTTATATGAAGACAATGTTCTGGGCACTATGATACTATAATAATCATGGTCAAGTTTCTGATTTCATGAAGTTTACATTCCAGTGAAAGCAAATTATATTTAAACAATAATAAACATATGTTATATATCTACATAATAAACTAGTATGTGGGTAATGCTACATTTTAAATAGAGATGAATCCTAGGACTTATGCTTGTTACTCTGGAGACAGATCCTAGCTTATTATGTAACAAAAGGAAAGATCATGGACAGTAGTAATACTAGAATCCAAAATTAGCACGAATAAGGTTGAGTGATGATTGATCTCCATTATTGACTTGATGAATGATACAGCCTTAAAGATGGGCCTCTGAATATACCTATGGGAGACTACCTTAATGATACCTTGATGACACTTATTGGGGTGGGAAATTCTGCCCATCGTGGGCCGCATCCTTCACTGGGCTGGGATTATGAACTATATGAAAAGGAGAAAGTGAACTGAACACAAGCATTCCCCATTCTCTTTTTCCAGATTATGGATGCGAAGTAAGCTGCTGCTTCAAGTTGCAGTGGACGCATCCTCCACTCGTGTGCCAAAATAAACCCTTTCTTCCTTAGGTCGGTGTTGTCTGGGGATTTCATGACAGCGACAGGAAAAATAACTAAAATAGGTTGCTAGTTTTACAAAAGGCAAGTTTCAGGTATAGTCAGGAAAGCCTGCAGTCACAGCCTTTGGGAGGCTGAGGCAGGAAGACTGTCAGTCTGAGGCCGCCCCATCACAAAGTAAACTAAGTGTTACAATGTGCTGATGTTCAGGCATCAGTCTTAGGCATCAGGGAAAGATATACTACTTTAGACTATTTTCTAAATACATGATTGCAAGTTGCTAAAGAACCCCTCCAAATCGGCTCTCTTTTGAAATGATATTAAGTGAGAATTTTAAAGACATATTTATTTTCTTCTTCTTCTTCTTTTTTTTTTAGATTGGGGCTAAGACATTTATTTTATATAAAACTCCAGGACAGGACTCAACTGGAGAACTGCAGTTGACTCCTGCAAGTTGCCCTTTGACTGCCATACAAAATATGGTGCGCGCGTGCACACACACACACACACACACACACACACACACACACACCTGCACTTGCCAGATAAAAATGAATAGTGTTCATTCAGATTCTCTATTTGAAGTACCACAGTAATTATTGGTTAGCTATTGGATATCAATACCAGTGTGAATAACCACAATGTATCTGAATAATGTCGTTAGGTGATCACTGGAATTAGAGTTTAGACTATATTTGACCATGAAATTTGAATTACTTGATAAGATAAAAATGGGAAAGGGCCATAGTTTTAGTTCTCTAAATATTAATGCAGACAGATAGTATAAACAAAGTATCATATTTTAGGCAACTAGCATTGCTGTTGGAAAGATAATTCCATGAGCACTAAAAACAAGTAATTCCCTCTTCTTTCTCAGCTCCCAAACATTCCACATTGCAATTCCCCAACACGGGCACAGGCAGTTGGAAACACTATGGTTTGCACTAGACTAGTTTCAAAATGATTTAAGGTTTATCATCAACTTCCAGAAATCTTGGAAGAATTGTATTTAATGTTTTAATATAAAAAAAACATAGTGAGTAAAAAATAATAGATGTTTATTAATGTGGAAAGATACAAATCTGTCATAAGGGTGGCATTGAGCCAACTGTGCAGAAATGAGGAGAAAGAAATTAAGGAGAGAGAGAGAGAGAGAGAGAGAGAGAGAGGAGAGTTGAAACCATGCCAATAAATAGCCCCTGCTGCTCTGTCTAAACATTCAGAATAAAAAGCTGCTAAGTCTGAGTGGTGCTAGTCCCTGGGAACAATGACATGAGATGCAGATCTTCAAATAAGCTAGCAGCAGACAGCCTTGAGAACCAGATCTGAGACCAATACTTTTCACCATGTCTCATCCATCTCATGATTTTCAGTTCAGAAGATTCTGAGATGAATAAAAGTTACAAGAAAGAAAGAAAGAAAGAAAGAAAGAAAGAAAGAAAGAAAGAAAGAAAGAAAGAAAGAAAGAAAGAAAGAAAAGGAAAGAAAGAAGAGAAAATAAGGCCAACCTTCTTAATAGGAAGCAATTTGGCAGGTGACAGCGAGAAAGAGTGCCCAACTGACATGGAGGCATGCAAAGCGCCTCTGAGGTCCCTGCTGATTCCTTGGTTAAGTATCGGAGCCAAGAAGTTGAAAGGACGCTTGCATTTACTGCTGGTGAAGACTACAGAGACAGCCTTTAGTAAAGTGAGAGTTGGCTTTCCCCCAAACATTGCATTACCCTTGAATGGAAAATTGATCGCATGACATATGGTGATAACATCTGCCACCCATGGATAAAGCCTCAGCGCCATGTGGGTGGTAATGGAAGCTGTAATAGCGAGGGTGGAGAATTTAATGACAGTATGTAACACCGAGGAAAGTAATAGCAATCTGAAAGAAAGGAACAATTTGTGCAAATCTGTACAATGGTTCTAGAGGGCTATACATCCTGTTCTTCTCTAGTCATCCCAGAATGAGTGACAGGAAGTAAAGGCCCTTTGCCACTTATTACTTCTGAATAGCTCAGCCATAACTCCAACCGAGGAATTTCTTCCAGACAATTGTGGGCAAGCACGACTTCTTTTTCAGTAAATAGATAATTATTACAGATTTAGGTTGATCATAAGAAGAAATCATAACCCTTCATGCCTATATATATTAAAGCAAAAAAAATGAGGCCAAACACATTTCTTTTAAGAGTCTCTAAAAATATATTCTTTAAATATGGAATTTCTGGAAAGAAAATGGAAAACAAGTAGTAACATAATTAAGGAGATGATATTGCCTCATAAATGAAATATTTAAATGTGCTTGATTTTTCCCACTCAATCAAGAAGGAGAGAAATGATAACCATAACTGTATTTTGCAAGTATGAGAGTTTTGTTGTGAAATAATAAGCAGAACATGAAGATCTATTTCCATAACTACATGATGGTGTGAGATTTGCTTAAGGTTTCCTATGGAATTCAACTATCTGGGGTGGTAGACGGCCTATTACACCTAACACTAGTGTGGATAAACCCACCTAACATTGGTGTGGATACCGGGACCCCGACTCTCCAGTCCACATGCTGTGAGCCAAATATTACATCAATTATGCCGTCCTCCCATCCCCTCAGAACAATGCTTTAAAGTTCTCATCAGAGCAGACAGCGTGAGGTATTTGCTATTCTTATTGCGTCTTTTTCTTCTTGAGATGTGATCTTATCTGGACCAGCTAGGCTTAAACTCACTACATACTCAAAGAAAAATCTCGAACCCTTGACCCTGCTGCCTCCACCTGCCATGTTCTGGGGTCACAGGCACATGGCATCATGCTAACTCATGATTATTAATTGTTTTCTGGTTATGACTGTTTGTAGTTGTGCATCTATTGAAAGCAAAAAGTAAAAATAAATATAGATGTCCTGTATATTTTTCTCATCTAAGTCAAACAAAATTGCAGTTGATCTGTGAAGAAACATAAATGGTTGGCTTTAAAATGCCTTGATGTCATAATTTAGTTTTGTGTTATTTTTGGTTCAGGAAAAGTTCTTATGTACTAAGGATACATTTTTTTCCTTTTCTTTCTTTCTTTCTTTCTTTCTTTTTTTTTTTTTTTTTTGGTTTTTCGAGACAGGGTTTCTCTGTAGTTTTGGAGCCTGTCCTGGAACTAGCTCTTGTAGACCAGGCTGGCCTCAAACTCACAGAGATCCACCTGCCTCTGCCTCCCGAGTGCTGGGATTAAAGGTGTGCGCCACCACCATCTGACCTAAGGATACGTTTTTAAGAGGAATAAAATATGTTAATTTTTGAGGGCTTATGATAAAGGGGAGTATGATAAAAATAATAGGGGAGACAAAAAATTTGAGGGAGAAGGTAAAAACATATCTTAAGACCAAAGGAAACTTATATGCCAACTATTATTATACAGTAGCATAATCATATTTTATTGCATATGCTCTGGGGAGACAGAAAATAAGCCATTTTGATAGCCTACATAAGAAACATTTGTGACTCTGCCTAAAAACAAAATTCTTGGTTCTGATCTCAGCCCTAGAACTTAAAAATCATGGATTTTTTTTTTGTCACAGAAATCTGTATTTTATGAAGAAAGGATATGGCATCTTTTAAAAAATAACTATTTTCTTTTTACTTGAGTGCATGTAAGCATGTGTGTGGGTGCCTGTGGGGGCCAAAAGAGGGTGTTAGATCCTCTGTGGTGACTGTTGCGGGTTGACTGTGAACCACTCCTTGTGCTTCTGGGACCTCAGCTCCTGTCACCAGCAAGAGCACTCTTAACCACTAAGCTGTCTATCTAGTCTTGCTGCATCTTCCAACAGCTTATTAATAATAGTTTCAAACAGCTACAGCTTAAGAAATATTACATAAGATGGATTCCTGTGGGCCCTTCATCCTGCTTCAACAAAATTCAGTGTGCAATGGTGATCTCTCCTCTCAAGACTCTGTCCACTTTTCTAGCATGTGAAAACCCACTAGAGCATTATATGCTATTCATACAAATTCATAAGAGATAAAGAAATGAAAAAAACCACCATTTCCCACCTATAAATTGATGTATACTATGTGTTCCTCTTTTTCCAGTGCTTAGTAAATTTAACCTAGTTTCTGTCGTAGTCCAATAAGGACCCTAGGAAAGGAGACCTGCAATCTGTGCAGGTAGCCCCTCAGTAGGCAAATTGTCCTCATATATTCGTCTCCGCCCTTCTCTGTCTTGATGTGTTTGTTGACAAAATCAGGCATTTGATAACTAGAGAATGTGGTCCTAATTTCGCTGGCTCCACCCCCAAGTGGTGTTGAACATACTTGTCTGATTCATAAATCTAGAGGTTTGATCACCCACGGGCACTTTCTCCCTAGGTTGTCGTACTTCTGTAAGGACAAGTACCTTTGACTTTCTTTTTCTAAAGGCAGATACCCATAATCATAACATACACACATTGCTTCTTGTCAAAGTGAATGTTAATAATAAGTTAATCACATTTTTCTTTTTATATTTTATAACTGGCATATAGAAATTTATTGTCTTCAGTTTTTGCTTATTCTGAGTTAAGGATTCCTATAGAAAAGACAAATCTCATTGCCCTTCTTTATTATTTTTTAAAATACTGAGATAAAGTCTTCCAAGATGGCTTCATAGGCAAAGATGCTTGCTGCCAACTTGGTGATTTGAGTGCGATCCCCAAGACTCATGTGGTGGAAGCAAAGAATCAACTCTGCAAGAAGCATAGGTGTGTACACACAAGAAGTTAATACATGTCATGGAAATTAGGATTATTAGATAATATTACCCAAATAGTGTATGCTAGGCAAATTGAAAAAAAAAAACTTACCGGGGCTGGAAAGATGGCTCAGTGGTTAAGAGCACTGCCTGCTCTTCCAAAGGTTCTGAGTTCAATTCCCAGCAACCACATGGTGGCTCACAACCATCTGTAATGAGATCTGGTGCCCTCTTCTGGTATGCAGGCATACATTCTGACAGAATACTGAGAATACTGTATACATAATAAATAAATAAAATTTAAAAACAATAATTAAAAAAACTTAACAAATATCTTTATTTTTTTGGCCATCAGCAGCCATGTTTGAGAGTATTTGTTCTGTCACAGCCTTGCCAATAGAGGGCGTTGTCAGACCTTTGGCTTGTTGTCAATACTGTAGGTGGAATACTGAGATTTGAATAAGGAGTTTGCAGCATAGAAATAGATCCAGTGAATTGTGGGCATGATCCTAAGAGATGCAACCATGTGCTGGGATTTGAATTGGATCGAGATGAAGGGTACTTTTGATACCTATGATGGAGTTCCAGTGACATATGAACAGAAGAATGTAATTGTGAAAAATAAAAAGTCAGTGTGTAATATCTCAAGTACAAAATCAAGTTCCTTTCATATAAGCTTGGTGGCAGATTTTGTTGTTTTGTTTATTTTTATAAGGAGAACCATTTATTTTTTTGAAGAAAAAGAAATAGAAGGTTTGGGATAGATCTGGGTTTGGGAATGGAAGAATTTTCTACTGGGCATGTTTTGTTTTTTCATAATGTCTCATTAGTGTAGTTCTGGCCAGCCTGGAACTTGCTATGTAGACCAGGCTGGTCTTAAATGCACAGAGATCTGCCTGGCTCTGCCTCTTGAGTGCTGAGATATATCTGGAGCAGTAAGTTTCTCTCAGACTTTTTGATCTTAAAAGAATAAACATGAGGGTTGGAGAGATGGCTCAGTGATCAAGGGTGCTTGCTGCTCTTCCAGAGTACCTGGATTTGTTTCCCAGCACCCAGGACAGGCAGCTTACAAACATCTGCAACTTCAGTAGGAGATCTGATGCCTTATTCTGGCCCCCACAGACACCTGTACAAACATAGAGCTGTGCACACACACACACACACACACACACACACAAATAAAAATAAATTTAACATTTATCACTCTATAAGGGAACCAATAAAAATACCTGATAAGATAATAAATATGCTACTTAAATATTTTCTTTTCCCTTTAAGATGTTTGTATTATAAGCCATTTACACTGTGCCTCGTCCTAAGTAATATTGAAATTGTACTTATTTCTCAATGCCCAAATTCTTGTTACTGTATTTTGAGTTTAGTACTAGTGATTTTCTTGAATTGACTATAAGGCTTTCAACTGGAGGTTAGCTACCTTCACTATTCATAACAATTTGTAAGAAATGAGAAATATCTCTACCAAGAAGTTACTCTTGTTTTAAGGAGAATGTCAGTGTTTGAACACGAATTCATCTGACTCTACACATGAGAGAGAACAGCTAAGAATACATGGAAACTAATTCTTCCTAGGGAAATATGTTGATAAAAACCGATGAGTGTGTTTAGACATTTTTTTTAATCTCTTCAAATGCTAAAAGTTTTGAAGACTCTCACCATATGATTTAAATTTAGTTTCTGAAGCATCCAATAAAATATATTCTTTCCACGAGGAGTTATAAAATACATCCTTAAACTTGCTAGTATACTATATGATATGTGTTTAGTAAATCCCCACAAGGGTGTTCTTTACTCTGCTGAAAAGAACTGTGTACTATTTTATCTTTCAAATGCTATATGGCATTTAACATCTTGTCTTTCCCATTCTTTTTGATGTAAATATTGCAGCTTTATGCAATTTCTTTCATGTTTGGTATTTTAGATCTGATTCTAACAGGCCATGTTAAAAGGAGCCTCTCTATGTCTCTAATCTCTAGAGTTCCAGAGGTGTGAATTTATCTGCGAGCCTATCTGAGTCACTGTTATATTGCTATGAAGAGACACCATGACCAAGGCAACTCTAATAAAAGAAAATATTTTATTGGAGGTGTGCTTACAGTTTTAGAAGGTTGGTTCATTTTCATCACTATGAGAGGCAGGCAGGCCAGGTGCTAGTAGTGACTGAGAGTTTTACATCTTGATTCACAGGCAGCAGGCAAAGTGAGACGTTGGGTCTGATGTTGACTTTTCAAACCCCCAATCGCCTCCAGTGACACACCTACCTCCAGCAAGGCCACACTTCCTAATCCTTTCCAAACAGTTCTACTGACAGGGGATCAAGCCTTAAAACATATAAACCTCTGGGGCCATTCTCATTCAAATCACCACAAAGCCCAAAGTTGCAATTGTGTGAGGAGGCAATTAACCTGGGGACATGCTAGACAGATGTTCGACCACTGATCTACATCTCCAGGACGTTTATTTATTATGTATTTAAAATTTAAGGCTTTATCAATCAGTTGCCTAGGATTGAGTTAAGCTTCCACAGTAGCCCAGCCAGGGATCCTCCTGATTATGTCTCTTAGTAACTGGGATTACAAACCTGCACCATAAGGCTTGGCTCAAATACACACTGTAAGAGGCAAAACTTGTCCGTTCCTGCTTTGTGATTGTGGTTCATGTAAACACTTTTGCTAATAGCCTCTACCTTCAACCGAAAGCATAGATGTTTTTACTTGATTTGCAAAATCCTTAGGCAATTTTTTTTTCACATCGATGGCAAGTTTGTCTTTATAGTTTCAAACAGTTGGAGACAAAGCCCAACTTAATTCCAGGTCCCTTGAAAACAGCTATAAACCAAAAGCACTTTATAAAATGAGAAAGAATCATATGTGGGTTAGGAAATCTTTACCATCTTTTAGTGAAGGCTATGAATAAGCTAAGACTTAGTGACTGTCAAACTCCTGGGCTTGATCTGCTGGGGATTGCAGACTAACCTATTGGTCCTTTCTGCTTTTGACTTATTCATCTAGCCCGAACAGCTGCTAAAGATGTGTATCTGCATTTACTTTTAGGTTTTTAAAACCTTAAGATTTTCAAATCATTAAGGTCATTAATTAAGAGTGAGGCACTTTGGGAGATCTTCATTTCTAGATGGAGTCCTTTCAATATTTCTTTTAGTTCCACAAAGGGACCGGATAGAGCAAATCTACCTGGTGTTGAAACACAATGTCTTTATATTTCTTTATTAATATTTTAATCTATGTTCACCTCCAAATAAAAGAAAGCAGTGTTGTTGAAATTTTTGATTTAAAAACAAGCTGGATTTTAAAATCTGTCTTCTTCAGTCTGCTAAGACACACATTTTACAAACTTTCCAGATACCTGAGCTTGAAAAACAAGCTTTTGAATAGAGTAAATAAGTTAGTCTCGGGCCAATTCTGGGTTTCTAGAAAAGATGGCTTAAAGAGGAAAAGCTGAGATAACTGTGACATGGAATGATAAAAAAATCTAAACAACATTTTATTCTTAGCAGAGAAAAATACTGTTGAAAAATGTATTATTACTATTTGTGTGTGTGTGTGTGTGTGTGCGTGTATTGTCACGATATACATATGGAAGTAAAAGGACAACTGTGTGGAGTTGGTTCTCACCTTCTGCGTTTTCTGTGGGCTCTGGGAGTCGAACTCAGCTCAGCAGACTTAATAGGTATTTGCTTTCCTTTACCCATTGAGACATCTCAACTATCCTGGACACCTTTTCTTTCTCTTTCTATTTTTAAGCAAATGGAGACACCATTGTATCCTGACTTTTTCTCCCTCCAAGCTTCAGACTGAAGGCATGGAGGGCAGAAGGAAAGCCGATTTCATTTCCAGGAGCCATGACGGGCTGTTCCACCCTCCACTCACTTTCATAGCCAGCTAGTTCCCTGCTTGCCATGCATTTGCAGCTGCTGGGCAGAACATGCCTGCAGCTAGTTTTGACAGCAGCCATTTGTGCTGAAGAAATGTCTGTCTCTCTTTTTCTTTACTTCCTTCAGATGGTTTCACACTCTGAGAACAAGTATAGTTTTTCCATTATAACATTCATTTTGGGTTAGACTACACCCATTTCTGGGAACCCACCAACACAAATGTTAATAATATGCAGATCTGGCCTTTCCTAAGATGGTGTTGCCTCAGCCAAACTTCACTTCCTGGGGAGAATGCTAAGACAAGTCACAAATTCTGCCAAGTTGTACTAATGTACTGAGTAGACCTGATGTTATCTTATTGCTTGCTTATCAGGAGCCAAGACATTGTGCATACATATTAATCATTTCTCTTCTTGTGTGTTTTTCCTGACTGTGTATTTCCATTACAATAGAATTTTTGAGTGGTTGGTTGATCTCTACGTGTCTTTCTTTATGACAGTATCAAGAGTGAGATTTTTATGTCATTTTTCACACGAGCTGAATAGAATGATGATTTGATGCAGACCGTTCCTTCTGTTGACTGCTGTGGGTCATGGTAATTGCCTCTGGGAGAATGAGACCCCCTTATGATGATCCCTAAACTGTAATGGTGATTGACTTCTCTCCGGCTACATCCAAAGCTGCATGCCTGTCCTGCCTTCTCGCCATGGTTCAGTTTGTTTTCTGAAATTCTAAACTTATACATTTGTAATTTGTGGCATCCTCTTATTTCCACATAATCACACACTTTTTCTCTTATTGCTGTCAAAATCTTGGGAAATTCTGCTTATATACAGTATCTCTGGCCAGACATTGGCTGTTCGGAAGAGTTCCCCATGTCTTTCAGGAAGGCTCACGTTGTTTTCCTCCTACCCTGTGCTCTCTTGCCTTGGAGCTTTTGATCTGAAAATGTTCTTTAGCCACCAGCGTCTTTTCCGTTACCTCCACCAGCTTAAAGCTCGCTTGTGCTCAGAACACATCTCAAATCACATGTGTTGCTTTCAGAGAACACGCTCCCTTTCCCCATACTCTAGTTTGAATGTGTCCCCTTCTAAGCAGGGCCTTTGGAGAAGAAGGTTAGGTCACAAGGGTTGGAGCTTTATGGATGCTCATTGTGCCTTTTAAGGAATAACACAAGAAGGTACTTGATACAAGGAAAGAAGACTTACCAGATCTTGATCTTACTTTACAGTGACTTTACCTTGATCTTGACTTCTTGGCCTTTAGAACTGTGAAAAAATGTTCTTTGTTTGCAAATTGCTAATTTATTGTGTGTGTGTGTGTGTGTGTGTGTGTGTGTGTGTGTGTGTGTGTATGTTTTGTTTGTTTTTTTAAGACAGCTGCTCTGTGTAGCTCTGGCTGTCCTGGAACTCCTTCTATAGACCAGGCTGGTCTTGAACTCACAGAAATCCTCTTGCCTAGGCCTCCCAAGTGCTGGCATTAAAGGCATGTGCCACTACTACCAGCACTATATTATATCTTAAACTATTTTTGTTTTATTTTAATATTCTCTATTTCCATTTTAGAAGACATATAACTATTGTTTTTTCTTTTAATATTTGCAATGATTTAATTATAGTCTCTCTCTGACTACAACCCACCTCATGAAACACTGGAAAATTTGAATACGTTCATCATTAACTCCTCACTATCTACTAAGATGCAGTTTTTTTAAAAAAAAAAATCCTATGTTCCAGTTGCAGAGACTTGATTCTAGACCTAGCTCTGTCACATAATCTTACTACACCTAACTCTTTTCATTACTACAGTGACATTAACACTAATATCTACTCTGCAGAGCCATTTAAAGTATTTACGTTACACATGTTTGCTTCTAGGCACACATTTAGTACAACTATGTCTGCAGTTCATAATTTTAAATAAATGTCAAATGTTTTAAGGTAAATATTTGATGAAAGACTAAATAATGAAATGGACATAGATTCTTTAATACAATTTAGGAACATGCTGCTGTTATCTTATGAATACCTAGTTTTAGGAACCCATGGTAACCAGGTTTGGGAGCAGGCTCTGCTCCTGCGTGGGTGTTGAAGATAGTTCATGGAACTATCACTCGTTCCCAAGTGTAAGGAACAGGTTTTGTATGTATCTTAGCCATTGGAGCTGCTTGAAGAAAAGAACTCTTTATTGGGTCACCATTGTTTAGCACTGTGCCATCTGAAGAGAACAGTGTTCCAAGGACTGGTGGAGGAGCTTAGGGGAAGAGCACAATCGCAGCAGCATTCACAAGGCATTGGATTCAATCCCCAACACACACACACGATTTAAAATTTCACCAGCATATAATTTAATATATAAAACTATCTCGTGACAGGACCTTATTTATTCCTATCAACTTATTTCAACTTCTAGGAAGTTAAGAATTTGTTCAATAAATATAAGTAGTTGACTATTGAAATCTTAGCAGTAAGCAGTTTTTAAAGCAGTTTTTATATCAAAAATTTGGCTTACTATCATATTTTATTTTAATTTCTATGCAGTAAGTTCAAAGGAAAATTCTATATAAAAGTCCAAAACAAGTTTAAGTAGGGTCATTGATACCATATACATTAATATGAACATGTAATAAATTACATTGAATCTTGCATTTTGTTATCATTAATTTTTACTAAAATTTTTATAATAATTTGATCTCATTCAATTCCCTCCCTCAACCCTTCCCAGATCCCTAAAACCTCCCTACCTCCTGACCCACCCAACTTCATATTCCTTCTCTCTCTCTCTCCCTCTCTCTCAAAAACAATGGGAAAAGAAAGCTACAAAAAAGTCCATTTTGTTCAGTTATTCCTAGGCGTGGCATCTGCCCTGGAGTGTGGTCGAAATACACAGTGACACTCTGCTGAAGAAAACATATTCTCCCTTTCCTAACAGACATCAACTGCTTAGTGACTGGGGAAGAGACTACGTGTCCACTCTCCCTGCTCTGTGCTAGTACTGGGATTTGTCTGGCTGGAACCCGCGAAGGTCTTATGAGCGCTTTCATACTCTCTGTGAGTTCATATGTGTGTCATTCCTGTTGTGTCCACATGATGATTTTCCTTTAGAGTCATCCACAACCCCTGGATTGAACACTCTTTTTTATTACTTTATTCCACATAGATCCCTGAGCCTCGAAGGGAGTGGTTTCAAAAACACATCCCAGCAGAGCTGAGTGCTCCAAAGTCTCTCCCTCCTTGCACACTGTCCAGCTGTGGATCTCTGTGTTAATTACTATCTACAAACAGCAAAAGGCAACTTTTCTAATGAGGGTTGAGCAATGCGCTGATATGTGAGTTAGCAACATTCCCTTAGTAATCATTGTATTGCTATGTTCTTCAGCAGAATAAGAGTAGCAGGTTTTCCTCTAGGGTCCATGACCTATCTACTCTCAAATTCTTGGCTTCTTTAGCAGAGTCAGGCATGGGTTTCATTTCAGAAAGTGGGCCTTAAATTCAATTTGAGAAAATGGTTGGTTATTCCCATAACGTTTGTGCCACCACTGCACTAGCATGTCTTTCAGGCGGGTACCTATGATAGGTCACAGGGTTAGCAGCTGGGTGATATTGATGATTGCTTTTCTTCTCCAGTAGTGACACTGACATTTAAAAAATTATTAGGATCTCAAGCATAGAACACCATTAAGCTGCGAGTGTGTACCCATAGAATAATGTGTTAATATTCTAAAGGTTTGTAAGATGTACTCTATGACATAATGTCTTATTGTGCATGCATGTGTGTGTAGTGTGTGTAGTGTGTGTTTTTGTGTAAAGATTTCTAGAAGAATGTATCAAAAATCTTATACTCTTTCTTTTGAAACTAATTTAATAAGGTCATACAGTTTCCCCTCTTTTTTTTTTAATTTTTGTTGTTGTTTGGCTTTTGGTTTTCAAGATTTTCTATTGTCAAGATGCATTATATGAAATCACATGGCCACTTTTTCAGTGTCAAAACGTATGGGCTCTAAAGTCTATTGCCTAAAGCTTAAAGTTAGTTTATAACTTGGAATAGCTTTCTAGCCAGGTACTCCACCAACTTCAGCTTGGGGTGATATGAGTTCTTTAGCAGGAAACTGGCTATACCTTTCCAACCAGTGGGTTCTCACGGCAACATTAATCTGGCTAAAGTGCCCCATGACACCTAATGGCTGTTTCTGCAGATGGCCAGTTATCATTTCCAGAGTTCACTCCCCTGCTTCTTTTCTTTAAGCACACAGTCTTAAGTAAACTATTCTTTTATAAAAGCCCTCATACGCTCCAAAACAGAGGGCTCAGTATCTGAGACATGCGTGTGCATATAACTGAGTCCTTATTTTGTCTTGGCAAAAGAGAGCTTTTCTGCTGGCTGTGCTACTAACACACACTATTTTCTATGAAATGATAGCATTTTAGAGTTTATTGTGGTCATCTAGTTTTTCATCAATTAGTAACTTAAACAATGATTTTATAGTTGCTAAGGCTTAGGACAAAAAGGAAGTTAATGTTTTATCCATTCAACAAGTCAAAGAACACATTCTCCCTCCCCAACAAGTTTCCATTTTGGCAACAGACAAGTGTCCCTGTGCAGCATCAATAAATCAGCGTAGACAATGGCCAAGTGGACTTGGCAACAGGGAATAAATTCTGGGCAATAAAAACCCACTGATGTTAGGGTAGAGAGAGGGTAATGTATTTTAAATGACATCATAAATTGGTTCAAATTTTCTGTCTTGCTACGTGCGACAAAAGGTATATAATGTCTTCCCCGTTTTGGTTTAGTGATTTCACTTCGGGTAATAGTCTCCACAGAAATGATCTCAAAGCAAACAAGGGATTTGTTCCCAGCATTTGCACAGAGCCATTTATGAAAGGGAAAATGTGAAAATAATCCAAATGCCCAACAAGAAGTGTTCAGTGAAGCTAGTGATTGATACCAAAGAATATTCGCTGCCCAATTAAGCGGTGTGGGCTATGTTAACACAGAGGCACATGCAGAGCACATGAAAGGGTAGAGTAAGAACAAGATACATATGTGAAGCCTGATTAGACTCATGCGGAGGCATATCCTTATGACCTTGGAGGACAATCAGGAGATTATTGTGCGGGCAGAGGGGATGAATGGACACTGGTCGATATATTGTGAATGTCTATTTCCAAAGTGTTCACACAACTTACCTCTTTTAATCTAAGAACAACATTGTGAAACAGATTATTTACCTAATTTGTACTCAAGAAGTCAAGTGACTTGTCCATAGTCACCCGGATGGCTCAGTGAATAAGACAGAATTCAAAAATCCATACAGGACGTAAAGGTCCCTGATTATCCAGTTCATGTACAGAACACATTTTCTGGAGGTCTTTTTCCCCCAAACCAGTCATATCACGTGACCCTGTGAAATGGATTGACTATTCAAAATATTTCTCCTTGATGTTAATTGGCATGAACTTTCATAAATGTAGAATAAATATGCCAATTTATGTTTGTTTTAGGACAGCATTTCCCAAGCCAGTAAATCCTCATATGTGTGTGTTTGCATGTGCATAAGTGTCTATGTAATGATTAAACCATAGGAAGCAAGCTAGTTCTCCGGAGCAGTCTAACAAACATTGACATGGCTTTGGGCTCACTAGACAAATATAGCTGAGGTCAAGTGTCAAGTATGCACATTTATAACAGCTACTTATACTTACAAATCTCTATTTGAAGGTATACAGAGTTGTAACTGTAAATTATAGAATCACTTAAAGATTAAACATAGGCAAGTATGCATAGCTCACAATTTCCCTCTTCCACAGAGATAAATGAAAAGTCTTTTAAGTATCAGGACAGAAAGCTACCATAAAACCCTGAAGTTAATCTTCCTTGGAAGAGAAGTACATGGCAAGTTGTTCTGTAGATAAGGGTAAGTGCTCTGCTGTCTTGAGGACTCAAAAATTAGTTACCAGAGTAAATAATGAGGAGCAGTAGAAGGTGGGGATTCTGCTCCTGTGAGATTGCACTTGCAGAACCAATTTTGACTAAGCACCATGGTGGTGGTGGCGGCATGTGTGTCTGAAAGCAACAGAGAATGGTGTCCTCTGGGATCAGGTCAAGGAGGAATTATCAGCTTAACAGAGAAAACTCAAACTATTCTTAAAAAGCATTATTTCAAGATCTGTGATAGTGGTGACATTAGACAGTTCACCCCCTTTTCCTTGATCTGAGCTTGGCTTTGAAGCATTACTTTTGCAAGCAGAAAGTTTCCAGGTGGTCCCAGATAGATTTGGAGAGAGCATGGTTATCCCTGAATCTCTATCAGCCTTTTGTGGTACCATAATTTATTGTTCTGCAAAAGGGCATTTAGACACAGCTAGTAATTTGTTATGAAAACATTGCATCAAAATAGGTTTCAAAGTTCAACCCAAAGCTTGTATCCAGGCTTGCCATGTAGAAATTGCAGTTCTATCTTGAGTGTTTTTGTTTATACTCTCACAGGAGGACTGTCTGTTCTAAAGGCTCTCTGAGCATCAGGAATAAAAAAAAAACAAACAAACATGAAGTTGTCAAAGAATAGAGTGATTATGAAGTCAATATTGTTATTCTACTTCACTCTTTGGAGTCAGAATCACCAACAAAACCTCCTTACAACTTCTTGGCCCACAAACCCACATTTTTCTTTTCACTATCAAAGGCGTGGTACAGATCCTTCAGCCACACCCTCACGGAAGACAGGCTTTCAAATGTCCCCTCTGCCTTGTTAAGGAAATAGCAGCTTCGGGTGGCCAAAACCTGGGATTTGGAGCAGTGTTAGTTTAAATCTGCCCAGGATGACCTTGAACAAATTCTTGTGTCACTTTGGACTGCTTCCTAGTTTATGAAACAAGAGTTTTGTCTAACTGTGGTTTGCTTTTCTTCTTTGTTTGCTTGTTTTTAAACTAGAAGATAGTTGGCTAATTTGGCCTGAAGATATGTCACTTTTGATAGGCTATACTCTTTTTTGTGTGTGCATAAGTCGCCATATTTAAAATTTGGGCACCTTATTTAAAATCCACTTCTGGATTCTCTGGACACAGCTGGCTGAGTCAGACTGCAATCTTCCATTGTCTTCATGGCTCTCTTTGACAAGGCACTGTGTTGTCTATAGCAATGTTCTCCTGTCAATAGTCAGCACCCACTTTGCCTTGAGCTGCCTGATGCTAGCATGAGACACCTTACTCTGCACTCTAATGAACTCTTTGGTCCCTTCCACTTCTGAAATTCTGATTCTCCTTTTTGCAAAAGGCCAGCACAGAATAAGAATGAGTGCTGGCCGATCACATGGCCAGCACAGAATGAAGAGGGCCGGGAATGCTCAGCTTCCGGTGCACAGATGTTAAAAATCCCTCTCAGAGAAGAAGGTTTACCTCCTTACAGATCCCATCCTCAGGGGACGTGGGAGTGGGAGGAGCATCTGACAGGCACATGTTCCCCAGGTGGTGTTGTGGGAAGAATGACAAGGCACAAAGGTAGCTGAGGAATTTCATTTTCATTGCTATTTTTGCATCTTCCATGTGCTTCTTTTCAGATCACAGAAGAACACATGTCAACTGATCATATTTTAAAATTTCAGGAATACTTAAATTACTTAAAATAGTACCAGGCTAACATCCACTATAGCATATATGTTTTTCTTTTCTTTTCTTTGTTTTTTTTTAAAGATTTATTTATTTATTTCTTATGTATACAACATTCTGCCTCCATGTGTGCCCACACGCCAGAAGAGGGCGCCAGATCTCATTACAGATGGTTGTGAGCCACCATGTGGTTGCTGGGAATTGAACTCAGGACCTCTGGAAGAGCAGCCAATGCTCTTAACCACTGAGCCATCTCTCCAGCCCGTTTTGTTTTTTTTTTTTTTTTGAGACAGGGTTTCTCTGTAGCTTTGGAGCCTGTCCTGGAACTAGCTCTTGTAAACCAGACTGGCCTCGAACTCACAGAGATCCGCCTTCCTATGCCTCCCGAGTACTGGGATTAAAGGCATGTGCCACCCCCGCCCGGTTTGGTATATATGTTTCTTAAGCATCTGCAAGGATGTCTTAAGTGTTAAGTCCATACATGCAGAATTGATATATACATGTATGGGTGAGATTATTTATTTCAAGTGATTATAACAAGGATCTATTGAGCCCCTCTGTGTGCATTAGATACTACGAGGGATGCCAAATAAACCAAATAATAGTGAATTTCAGGAAACAGGCAATCTCCAATGAGTAATTAGAGTAAATTCATATACCTCTAGTACCAAGCCAGAAGACAGACCTGTTCAAAGCACCATACACAATAATATCCGGGCCTGTGATTCAGAGCCACTTGCAAAGAAAGCCTGCAAACAGTGTCACAGTTTCCAATGCAAAAATAAGAACCAAGTAAATAAATAAAGCCAGTTTGGGGTTATAATTGTTAATAATGCAATTTAGAACATAATGACATGACTGATTACTTGATTAAAATATGTATTAGAAGACAAAAAAACAGCAACGCATTGTGGCTATGAGCCTAACCTAGAGCCTCCTTGTGGTCACTGGAGTAGTAAAAGAAGCAGAGTTCCATTTCCCAGCACAGCACATGAGCACAGGCCTCTGACTCAGACTCCATGGGACCCAGTCTGCAAGTAATCACCATAATTTACAATACCTCTCTCTGAAAGATTTTTATTCTCTGCAGAGGATATAAACCAACCGGAACATAATTCCAGCGGTTTGTGGATAATACTTGAAAGCAAAATTACCCAACTATAAACATACATTGGTAGAAAAGGAGAAAGGAAGCCTTTTGTCTGATTTAATTTAAAAATGATAATTAGCTCAGCTTTCAAAGGAACTTAATTTTGAAACTGTTTCTGCTCTAACCATTTTTGTGTTTTCAGGATCTAATGATACCTCAGGTAAAAAGTTCCCCAGTGAAATTACAATTAGATGCTACGTATACTATTCTCAAGTCTACAGTGTTATTAGATTATCATTGCCTTACAAATTAATACTTGCAATACTTGCTTTTATTCTTGTATAAATGGCCAAAAGGAAAATAGGATTCAAATAAATGGAAAACAGTAAGCAGAAATCACAAAAATTTGTGACTGAGTTTTTCTAGAATCTTCGTGGAAGAATAGGCTTTGTAACAGATCTTTATTTTTCTAAAAATTAACAGAGGAAACACGTGACTGCCCACTAGATAAAGGTTGTGTAATAAGATGTGAGCTTTCACATTTACAGCCGATAGACCAAATGGAGAGTTGTCAGGTTAATCAGTTCCTCCAGCGGCTCAGCATTTCCATTACAAGAAGAAAATGTATACCTCTGAGCTGTATACTATTCTCTGCAGACCAAAAAATGTGGTTGCCACGGCAACTGCAAACTGTGGCAGTGCCTGTCATGACCCGGTAGCAGGATAATGGAAAACATCTGCCTGGAAATCACGAACTGGCACAGGGTCCTGCAGAGGAAGTCCTGGGGTGGATTTCACCTGAAAAGATCTCCTTAGCTCTGCTCTCTCGGGCTCTTGCACTGCATATGTTTATAACGCTGCTGCTGCTGCTGCAAACATCTGCAGTGCACAGAAGGGAAACACAGAGAGGAAATGGGCTGCTTTGTTCACTGCCAAGAATACAGCTTCTCAGCCATTAAGTTGGCTCTTAAGCGTACAGTTTCTTAAAATAAATAAATAAAGATAAAAATCTCTTCCAGACCAAAGATGACCGAGAAAAGGGAAGTGGTTTTTATTCTTTGACCCAAATCTGTGGTCTCCCATGGACGTGGGATCAGAACTCCACACAGAACTTGTTAAAACCCAGTCAGTGGGCCAATTGCTTACTTTCTGACTTAGTCTCTCAGGCAGGGGTCTAAAAACCTGTATTTCTAAAGGTGCCAGGACACTGCAGGTGCAGACCTGGGACACGCAAATAAAGAAACGCATGCAAACCATGAACCTTAAAGCATCCTGAAGGTTTTCTCATAGCATGCTGAAAGGAAGAAGACAAAATTCTTTTTGCAGACTCACCAACTATATAGACCACATGGCATAGAAACCACCAGCCTTCCACACAAAAATGACCTTAAAATGCAAAATTTCAGGTTCTAACCCTACAGGCTAGCTTTGGACAGAACTCAGTATCAGGTTAATTTTGCCACCAAGAGAAGTAGATTCTCAAGCAAGCCTGTTCCTCTATCTTGGGAACAACTGATTTGGGCCGGGCTGTCACTTTGTGCTGTATGGTTTGCCTTGAAACCATACATCTTGACTCAGGCACTCAGATTGGGTGGGAGAATCCAGAATTTTATCAAGAACCTGGGGACGGTGATCACAAGTATCAGTCTTCAAAGTGAGATACTTAGGACGTCTTTAGAAGGTGAAGGGAAAAAGTCCAGAATTGGATAATGGAGAAGGCAAAGTCACCAAACGGCCTGCTGCATAGGATTGAAGACTTAAGTTCAGATCCACAGAACCTACATAAAAAGCTGATGTTCAAAGTAACTTGTCTCCTCCATGCTGTTGGAAGAGGCAGAGACAGGTAGGGTCCTGAACTCACTGTAGCCAGTCTAGTCAAATAGATGAGCTCTGGCTTTAGTGAGAATCTCTGCCTCAAAGAGTAAAGGCGGAGAGGGATCAACAAAAGACTCCTGATGTCAAGCTCTGGTCTCAGCATGTACATCCACAAACAAAGAACAAAGAGCACACACACACACAGAGACAAATACACACTACACACACTGCACACACTGCACATACTATGTACATACACTATATATGCACAGTATACATACATAAAACACACACTGTACATGCACTATACACATGTACTATATACACATCATATACACACACACTATTTTCACACTATACATACACACACTAATACATGCTATATATATACAATGTACACACACTATACTCATATATATATATATATATATGCTACATATACATGTACACTACACACACTTTGTTTACTGAAAATTTAGGAAAGCTCTTCATGGACCGGTTGTTACAACATGTTCACAATCGAAAGCAGTCAGGTATTTGTGGGAGGGAAGTGTGCATCTTTGTCTTGGGAGGGCTGACACCAACTCTTTCACGGCAGTATTATTATAAGAGAAGGTCACTGGGTTGCCTTCAGGTGAATGTATGGACGTTCTTCTAGTTCTGAATGATATTTGTCAAGATTAAACCTTGACTGAATTTTAGCAAACACTAGATACCAGGTCTGCTAATCCTTAAACTTGAGCATCTGAGGCCTGAGACCTGAGAAAATAAATGTCAGTTTTAATATCACCCATATGTTTAATTCTCTCATAATCAGTCTAAGTTGACTTTAGGAAGTGCCTACCATCTACATGTGTCTGACAACAGTTTTACTTATTTTGTGGTAATGTCTCACTTCACACTTGACAAAACTGTGTAGGGTATTTAAGTGTATTAGGATTGTGCTATGCAAATTCTTGTCTGGGCATGGGTTGTCTCAAATTTAGTTTGTGTTTGCGGTCAGATACAAAGCAACAAGCTATGACCCTGTGCAAAAATAAATAATGCACATAAACACAATGAATAAATAAACAAATAGAGGTTTCTTGGTGCATGCCTGTAATCCCATCATCCAGGAGGCACAGTCATGTAGATCTCTATGAGTTCCAGGCCAGCCGGAGCCACCTAGTGAGACTCTATCTAAAATAAATAAAGTAACAGATTTAAGGAGCTGGTTCAGGGGTAAGAGCACTTGCCACCAAGCTTTATGAACTGAATTTGATTGTCCGATTCCACTGTGGAAGAAGGAACTAAACAACAGAATGTTATCTGTTCTCTGACCTCCATAGGCTTGCTGGGTAACCTGCAAATAATGCCCCCCCCCCACCGAAGTCCCCCAAACAAGCAAACAAGTAAAATGTAAGAACTTTTTTTAAAATAAACAAAATAAGCATTGCTATAACTGATAAAGCCACACCTGAGTCTTCTCCAACCATCTGCACTCGCCTTCCTGTGGTTCACCTTTTTCTACGCGAATGGTGTTAGAACTAGAAACAGATTATTGTTACATCTAGGGAAAAAATGCCTCCTTTAAACAACCTCTTTTTCATTGTTAAATCCCATCACACATAGGTGAGGGGAAATTAAACAATTACAGCATGCCAATAGTTCATCCTGCTATTCTTCAAAGATCAGAGAGGCTGAAATGTTTGAACTCACACGATTTTTTTTATCCCCAACAGTGAATTCCCAGTTAATTACTATTTTTTCTAACACCGTGAATCTGAGTGATACATATTCTGAAAAACTAAGCACAGTCTTTGTCAAGAGTGTACAGCCAGATAAAAATAAAACTGATTCTACTTTTACTGGTCACATAATAGACCACAGGATTCAAGAACAAACGGCTCTCTTCTCTCTCTCTCTCTCTCTCATCTTTCTCATTTTGGTGTTTTGAGACAGTGTTTCTCGCTTGTCTCAGAGGCTTTTATTTTTCCACATACTTCCCCAGAAGTGCTCTCTTCCATCTTTGCTGTCCTGCCTCCTTTTCTGGAGAGTAGAGATGAGGTGAGGATTTGTTTTCCTTTCTGGGAATGCTACAACATCCAGAATGTTCAAATCACTCAGCAATAAGGCATTTAGTGATGGCACAGGAGCTGCACTGGTGAGCTTTTTAAAGAAATAAATAAATAAGGTGTCTTTTGTAGTTTTCGTTTGTTTGTTTGTTTGTTTTAGCTAAGTTAGGGTAGCGTCTTTCATAAATACTTAAATCTCCCAGAAATTTTGTTCAAATGTGGACTTTTAGAATGCGACATGGCATTCTGCATTTCTAAACATTTGCAGTGATGAAATGGGCTGGTTTCAAGGGCAGCCACCAGCGAGCTGCAGTTTGACTATTCTTTCTGAATGCACATGGTGAGTATTTAGAGAGTTCATTATATTCCATGCTGCTTTGTTGCTTGTTTGCCTTTATCCTTGGCAGGATTTATGTCCCAAGGCATGTATGTGATGTGTCTTTACCAAGGGAAGACGAAGCTTCCTCACCACTGGGTGGGAAAATTGCGGTGCCTTTTAAACACCAAGAGCCCAGAAAGCTCTTGTCTTTCTCCACCCCTCCCTTCCTTCCTCTCCTGACATCTCTTCCTCTTCCTCCCTTCCTTTCTTCCTCCCTCCCTCCTTCCCTCCCTTCCTTCCTCTTACCTTATTCTTCTTTTCTAGACAGAGTCTTACTTTTTGTTCAAGATGGATGTGTTAATCTCACTGGTCGAGCATAAGACAATTACTATTTAAAGCCAAATTCAAAGCAAGTTTTAATTAAATACTGGTCAGGTATATGTGCTCGGGCCCTCTCTGGATGTCCAGAAAAGGGCCCTGAATCAAGTTTTGCAGCAGTTGAAGTATTTCCCATCAGGTCCACTGGGGCAAGCATACATCCTTAAGTACCTCCGGCCTGCATCCAATCAGGAGCAAATGCACATCCTGGCTCATTTCCTGCTTATGAGACTCCTGCCCACCTGTGATCAAGCACATTCAATGCAGATGGATCAAACAAACTTGTTTTGGGGAGTGAAAACACATTACTTCTTTTCTCCCATAAGCAATAGCCTCCAGCATTTCAGGAACTATCTGTCCTTGGGCAAGAGGCTCTCAGATCAGAGGCATTTTTGCTTCATGGCTCTCTAAGGCATAGTTATTAAAACTTAAAATTTAACTTTGGCTCTCATAGATGGACTCATAATAGAGCCCTTTCTCGGGGACAAAGGCTGCTTTCAAAACACATATCAGATCTTGGGGACCCCAAGTTTAGAAATTACATAATTCCTATAAAACAACATCTGAAAAGAGAATAATAAAAGCAATAAATAATTGCTGTAGTTTGGCTCTTGAATGAGTCCCAAAGGTCTATGCCTTGAAGATTTGATTTCAGTATCCCAATATGGGAAGACAGTGGAACCTGGGACAGATAGAAAATAGTGGGAACACCCTTGTGTCTCTGAAGAGTCTGGGAGAAACTCAGAAAATTCCTCTTTAAACTCCCTAGCCATAAGGTGAGTGGTTTTGCTCTATTCTGTCTGTGCTCCGGCCATTGTGTGCTGTCTGGACACAAACCCAAGCAATGTAGCCCACCGAGAGCAGACACATTCTCCTTTTAAACCAGCTGTACCCAGTGTTTCTTACATGGATGTGAGGCTGACAACACAGGGCTTAGGTGTCAGGCTTCACTTGTCTGGAAATGAAGAGAGAAATTTCCACACAAAGAAGAGAGCATACATGGAGGCCTGGAGGCACTGACTCTTTCATGGGGGCTTTTGATAGGTGGTTTTAAAGCTTGGCAAATTTATCGTAGAAAAATAACAACACAAAACAATGTTATTGTGAGAAATATGATGATTTCTGTAGTGACGAAAAACTCGAAATAAGTCGCAGGTATTCTGAAAATAAAGTACTCCAAAGGGTAAATAGACATTAAATGTTGTATAGTTAATAATTCTCAACACCACCTTTTTTAAAAGAAATACACACACACACACACACACACACACACACACATACGTAAGCCAAAAGGAAAGACTACATTTGCAGTATTTGTTGAAGAGGTTGCCATGGAAAACCTGGCTATCTAGGCAGGCCTGTCTGATGGGGAATCATCCTATAGCACCCCAGAAACCTGTCTCTCACTTTCAAACACCAGAAGCATCCCCTCATGAAACCAGACACAATCTCTTATCACTATGGGTTCTTTAAGTTGGGAGCTTAGGTCCCAGCCCCTTGCATCTATCCTAGCCCCCTGACCCTGAGAGTTAGCACTCTGGACTCCAAATCCCAGCAGGCCAGGTCCTGACCCCTTCCTGGGGAGGGGGGGCTCAGGACCACTCCCACAGAATACTTGAGTGAACTGCCAAAAGAGGAACACATGGTCTCTTTTCCTTCCTCCTGGTGGTAGCATTTGCGGTGGTAGCAATATATCGGGGCCACCTGAGAGTGCAGAACTCCCATTAAATCTGTATATTTCTTAACTTGGCTCGTTTTGATTTGGCTTGATTGGGATTTTGCATCAGCAGAGAGCTTGCATTAGGAAATATTCCTAACACTTTCTAAGACATGGTTCGTGTGGCCTTGGCTTCTTTTTGATTGTGGGTTTTTCCTACCAGCCCACAGTGGCTGGTACACATTTATTAGATAAACACTAACAGTAAAGCAGAGCAACGTGTTCCAATGTAGCTGACAATCAAGCCATTTATTTGTTCTAAATCTGTTTAGTTTGTGCTATGTGTACTTTTCTTGGCTTTAAAATGAAATGCCAAAGAAGACAGGCCCTCTGCCCCCTAGAGGTCCCCGCTGTATCAATGGGCACCAGGAAGCTCAGCAGTAGCAGTGGTCTCAAAGTGAACTTCCTTCGGGCGCATTCCCAAAACCTTTCCTGCGGTTTCATAAAGCGAAAATGCTTTCCATAAACACACAAAAGACACGGTTTGCCTTCTCCCTGTGCTGATGTTTACTTAAGTGACACAGAAGCCAGGGTGGTGAAGGTGCGAGAGTTCCAGCAGAGAACACCATAGGAAACCAGAGGGGTCTGGTGCTGTCCTGTGATTATTGTGTTCTCACTGCAGAGGGTGGGGGGGAGAGGAGGGGAGGGAAATAGACGTGAGCTTCCCTTTGTCTTTGATGAAGCAGTAAAAATCAATTGAATAATTCTAACCTTCAAACACCTGTCTTTCAAATACTCGGTGTGATTAAATGCAAAGTATGGTTAAGCCACTTATGCTGGATACCATAGCGAGGTGGCTGCTTCAGGAAAAAAAAATGCATGTGGTATTGTTTCAGCCAGGAGCTAAGCACGAAGTGTGTGTGTATGCGTGTGTGTGTGTGTGTGTGTGTGTGTATGTGTGTGTGTGTGTGTGAAGTCATTTTCACTTGGAATAATGACCAGCAGACACAGTATGCTTTTCAGATTTGAGGGTTTTGCAGGCTGTTACATGAATATGAAGGAAATGAGTCTGTCAATTCAAAGATTTTCACCACTGGTAAACGTTGTTTCCCAGCAAAGACTGGAATCCTGAAATGTGTCTACCACTGCTAACCTGAGGCCTTTCCAATGTATCAGGATACTTCTAAGATGGATGGGGGCATTCACCAACAAGTTGATTTTCGTATTTATCTTAGGATATATGACAACTCTTGATGGTCTTCATAACTCAGTGAGCCAGTGACTGTAGCATGGTGGTTTGCGTAGAGAATGCTCCCACTAGGCTCGTGTGTTTAAATGTTGGATTCCCAGCTGGTAGACTGTTTGAGAAGCTTTAGGAGGTGTGGCCTTGTTGGAGAAGGTGCGTCCCTGCAAGTGGACTTGGAGGTTTCAAAAACCCACACTAGACCCAGTGCTAGCTCTTTGCTTCCATCGTGTGGATCAGATGTAAACTTTCCGCTGCCACCCCAGTGCCCATGCCTGCTTGCCTGCCTGCCTGAGGCCACGCTTCCTGCATAATGGTCGTGGACTCACCCTCTAAAAATGTAAGCAAACTCCCCCAGTTAAACACTTTCTTTTCTATGTTGCCTTGTCATGGTGTCTCTTCACTGCAATCAAACAGTAGGTAGCTAAGACACAGTGCTACAAAAAAAAAAAAAATATGCTGAGACTGCCATTTAGGAGAGACCAAAGAGTTTCCGTGTGGCAGGGTACAAAGGCGAAGGTAACACCATTCCAATTTCACATTGCAACTCACCTTTCAAGCACAACCCTTGCTATGTTTTTACTAGTGGCCAGGAGCAGCCCTTGTGATCTGCAGAGGCTCTTAACATGGTTCTGTCTGCTACTAAAGGTCTGTGTGAGGACAAGATTTCCTCATTTACTTCAACCAAAACAACATATTTCAACAACTTAAGCATTAAAAACAAACACAAGAACTCAGCTGTCTCCTATCAGGCAGTCATTAAACCAATGCCATCTTTCTCACTTGTTTCTGGAAGACGGTAACTTTCATAAAGAAAATAATAATTTATGCCAACATAGTCTCTGTTTTTATTTTTAAATAAAAATTTAAATTATCTCATTTTTAATTTATAACATAATGAACATGTTCCATGCACACAAAAAAAGCTTTCGAAGATTGCAAGAGATTTGAAGAATACCGATTTCAAGAGAGCTTTGGAGCCAAAAGAATGAAAACTGCTGTGTTAGAATACAGAGAGGATCTGAGAGCTCTCAGGAGTTCCGTGTTTCTAGGCCTTTCAAGTCTTCAGCAGAGGAAGAGGAATGTGATTGGGTGTGAATGTAGGGCAACATTTCTTCAGCTCAATAACTTTTATACTAATCTTCTCATGTATATCTAAATTACCCCAGAGACTTTTTTCTGACCGTACTCCCATGTCTCTGATTCAGTACTCTGAGGTAGAATTAAAGAATCCATATCTTTAACATGCTCCTCCAAGATGCTGATACTTCCTGGTCACAGGTCCACAGGGTGAGTGAGGGCCCGGGGGTGAGGATCTGCCTTGTGTGAATAAGTGTGGCAAAGTGGGGATGACTTATGTGACTCAAACCATAACTGAGCCAAGTTTCACTGAATGTGGACACAGGTTTCCCTCAAAGGGGTTCTCATGTTAGTCAGCAGCTGTGACTTCTCCTCCACCCCATACCCTGTCACTGCTGATGGGCTAAAGCACCATTTTTGACAGCTCTTCCTTTTCCCCCAGATTCAGCTAGCAGAACATCTCTCAGACCCTGGGGAAACGCTGTTATACACAGTATTACTATAACAAAACCGATACCAGCTGAACTACCCAAAGGCAGTGATGTAGAGGGTGAAGCATGAACCTGTTCATTTCCTTGCCCTAGCCTCCCTGCAGAGTCACAGTAAGTCATCGTGCCAACATTGTGATGTGTGACAATATTCAAAGCATTACTGCCTGGAGATCACCAAGCTTTGATGTCCTGAGTTTTTACTGGAGTATCGATATACAAGCATGATTGATGGAATTGCTGGCTATACCATTGAAAAGAGCCCCCCCACCCCCCGCCGCTCCCTGCACTTTGAGCTTGAGTCAGATGTCTCAAGGTCGCCACTCTTGAAGCAGGACTTTTGTATGATTTTTGCTTATTCTTTTCTTCCCTTATATGTCTGGAAGAATTACTTCTCAATCAAACAAAATACAAAAAGTAAGAAGGTTGTGTATGTTCTACATGCTCAAGGTACAGTTCTTAATTATTGAAAAACCATCTATCAGCCCAGCAACATGCATGAAATAGTTAATTGTGTTTAAGATACACGTGTATATTTGTATTAAATCTAACCAAATATATCATATTTTATATATATCATATTTTATAACATATATCTATCATATTTTAAATCCCAACTAGTGGAGTTGAACATACATAATTGTATTTATATTTCTGAATTACATAACTTCAAAGTATAATTAAAGAATAGATGTCAAAACCTGTAAAATTTGGCCCACTAATATTCCAGAACTTTTTACTGGGGAAAAAAATTGTGTGTTCCCTGGGTTTGCTCAGGTTTGTGACTGCTTGGCCCAGAAGACAGGATTCATTTTCACACCTTTACCAGGTTTGGTCTTCTGACTGGCTGACTAAGAGCTATTCAAGTATGTGTTGTTCAAAGGTATTTTATTTAAATTTTTACCCATTTCTAATCAGCATACACAATTGCATTATTCAGGACTTGTAGCTTGGGTGACCAACCCTTTTGCTGGGACCAAAGGAACCCCAGGAAGGAAGGCTTGAATGCTATCGGGATCAGGAAGTCCACGAGTTAACTACATTGCTGGCCAACTTCAACTACCCAAATATTGCTAGGTCCTCTATGTTGACTTCTACATGGTCTCTAGCCTCTAAAGGATTCCCCTCTAGAAGCACGCATGCTCACATCTGCACAATGTGTGTTCATCCCCTCTGTGTGGCAAGGCTGTTCTACTACCCCAGTGGGTAGCTCTCCATGTTCTTGTGTTTCACTGTTATCACACTTCCCTGTCTCTCTGTAGTGGACACCGCGGCCTCTTTGTTTGGTGGCTAGTACTGCTCACCTGGTGTGGGAGAATTTCTGGATTCTGTCAATCATGTTTAAATAAACACTGATTGGCCAGACAGGAAGTATAGGTGGGATAACCAGACAGGAAGTAAAGGTGGGGCAATGAAAACCGGAGAATTCTGGGAAGGAGGAAGCCCATTCCTTCCAGTCCTGCCCAGACCACAGAAGAAGCAGGATGTGACCTGCCCCGCTGAAAAAGGTACTGAGCCATGTGGCTAACATAGATAAGAATGATGGGTTAATATAAGCTACAAGAGCTAATAAGAAACCTGAGCTAGGGGGCCAATCAGTTTATAACCTAATGTAGACTCTCTCTGTGATTTGCTCTGGGACTAAACGGCTGGGGGACCGGGCAGGACATAAACTCCAACAAGCCGGCCGTCATACTACACTCACCTACTGTTGAGAAATCTCTAAAGCTGTTTGACTAACTTTGTAGCTGATGTACATAAGTGCTCACCCTGTTCCCCAACACATGGATGGTCAGCCTTCCACTCCTGAGATGGACCTACTCTGGAGGATGCAGAACTCTGATTGATCAAGTGCTCTTGCCAGATGGTTCTCTGACATCCCAGATTCAGAATAGACTTGTCTAAGTAATTTAGCCCCAGGCCTTCACTCCAGAAATGCATTGCTGGGGTCTCCCTCTTCAATAAATGGCTGGCAAGTATGACATTTACTCTCCACAGTTTCCTCTCACTAATACCTACTACTTCTTAAACGTTTATCTTGAGTTCGCTACTGCTCATCTTCCTTGACATTACTAAGTGAAAGCTGTGTGCTATTTGGGGCAGAAACCTAAGAGGGGCTGGAACATTGACCTTTATGCATCTACTTGGACTTGCTGCCACTGTACTGCATCCACTGTTAACTGAGAAATCAATAAATATATCGATTCTCAGCCTTTTGACAAAGACCAAGTGTCTAAAATCAATAATTAACAGAAGTGTGACTTTTTTTTGCTATTTTTTTTAACCTAATCACTTGTGATTGTTAAGATGGATACTAATCCAAAAAATAATGGAAGTGGGTACCAATAGTTCAGTGGTCGAGAACTTGCCTTGTAACATGCAAGGCCCTAAATTCAATTCTCCGTACAGAAAAGAGAAGCAGGATATTAGCAGAGTTCAGCCTAATTGGTGTTGAATGAAGCAAGTATTTTCTTATTTGTGAGGGAGAGAAAAGAATATTAAAAAGCCATCCGTACATAAACTACTTATATTAAATGCATGATGTAGATAGCAGTTTAGTATCCTTTTGGTCTTAGATTCTTTTGCTACATCACTTCCAAAAGTAATAATGGCATTGGTTTGTTTACCAGTCAATTGATACCTCATAGATTGGATAGATAGATCCACACACGTACATACATACATATATAGAATCTCATTTTGACATAACGTTGATGCTTGAATGAATATCCCTAGGCTGACCTTTCTCCAGCTCTTAAAATATATTTCTTTAGACAACTATATATATATATATATATATATATATATATATATATATATATAGTCAGACAACTAAAGAAATATATATCTTTTAAGCTGCACATAAAAGTTATACTACTTTCTTTAGAAAGGTCAGATTGGTGGCTTGTTCACTGACTAGTCTTTGGGAACTTTGCTGGTAAACAATTCCTAAGTGAAAGTATTCAGCTTTACAAAAAGTAAAATAGAATAACTTTAAAAAGGACAGCCAATTGGCTTATTGTGCTTGGAGTGTATATACAAATAATGTGGTTTATGCTAAATGTTAATTTTCCTTTGTAGGATTCTAAAATTTATAAACACATACTGAGTCTTCTGAACTCTCTTCTGGAATCTCCAAACTTGGGATCGGTCCTGGTATCCATAATGGCTGGCTCATCTTGAGTTTTGTCTGACCTCAGATCTGCAGCTGCCTATATTCCCAAGATCCCATGTGGCGATTCAGTGTGAGCAACTCTAGGTGTGCTAACTGGTGGGATTCAAGTCCACACCAACAACTAATTCTCCCATTGCCAACTAACAGCAAGTTTTTAGACCCACCGACTTATAGCGATGTTTTCAATTCATCATCATTAAATGTCTCCAAATAAAAAAAAATTAATTTCTGCTCTGCATAATACTTTTTTGAAGTATATCTTTTTTAGTGGTGTATACTTCTTGCCTCGGACTTGTTAGTTAATGCAATTTTACTGTAGCAAAATCATTTTCTGTGCACCTTAGTTGTTGCATTTTTTTTACCCACAAGGAAACATTTATAGTGTGATACTTATCTCATGGAGCCCATGAGTCACTCACAGAACATAGCCTTTGAGAGGCTGTGAGAACAGTGTGCTGGTTACACTTTTCTTCCCCCTGCCTTCTAGTTGGTTCTTCTCAATCCAGTACAGATTAGAATCCTCCAAGTTTATGATCAGAACAAGTTTTGTTGCCTACCATCATTAAACTAACTCATCTACATGAACAATCTCCAGTCTCCAAGGGCACCAAAGTCTTGATTTAGGCACCAAAGTCTTGACAAAACCACTATTTTTAAGCTTGTGAATGTATTATTGCAGTAGAATTTCATGCTATTATTTTTCTTTATGTTATTATTTGTTTCTTTCTTTCTTTTTTCTTTTTTCCCTTTTTTTTTGTTTTAGCTAAGACAGCCACTGTTGGGGATCTCCCCTGGAGCTGCCATCTTCCAACCGGCTCAAAAGAAAGCCCACCAAACAGCAGTTCCATCCCCACCCTCCAAATTATTTAAGGTCTGGCCCACAGACTTCCCCTCGTGGTTTTCCCTTGTGGTTTCTCCTCTTCCCCTGGGACCACCCGGGAGTGCTTTGCTCAGACTAAAACCTGGACTTTAATTCAGCATGATCTGATTTATTGCATCAGTGGAGAACCTTAACATCCGGGTACGAAAATCTATCTGCTACCATTTTGACAATTTCCTTCTTTAGATTAAAATGAAAACAAAGGAAATTACAAGTGCCCCCTCCCACTCTTTCTGTTCGAAGCCGCTTCCATTCCCCCATCCCAGCTGCACATGGGGATAACTAGAAATACTCTGTGCCCAGCCAGGGGTCACTCACCTTCAGGTGAAGCAGTTGATCAAGCGTCTGAACTGAGGACCTGCAGTTTTTCATCAACACCGGCAGTGGAAGGAGCTTCACAAGGAGCAATAAAGTCATTAGCAGAGACCCTGGGCTCACCCAGGGCTCACAATTTCTTTAAGTTCCCCAAAGAGTCTGAAGTAAGGGAAGGACTGACAAAGGATGGGACAGTAGTCTAGGAGTTTTGACAAAATTTAAGCAGACAATGGCTACAATTGGTCTTGTTACACTTGAATAACAAGAGGCCTCTTTGCCTGTTTGTGGTGGTGCAAACATCCCAGGAAGGCAGAGGCAGGCAGGTATCTGAGTTCAAGGCCAGCCTGATTTACAAAGCAAATTCTAGGTCAGCCAAGACTACACAGAGAAACCCTGTCTTGAAAAAACAAACAACAAAACTAACAAACAACAAAGCAAATGTCACTATTACAGTTTCCAAGTGTACGTCTGTCTCTAGAGCTGATAAAACTAAAATTATAAAGAAGCAACAACGAAACCCAAATAAGTGGATTGCAGTCCAGTTCCAAATCTGTACATTTATTATTATTATGAGCATGTTTTGTTCTTTTTTCAGAGTACATGGAGTGACTTCAGAGGTCAGAAGTGACGCCAGTAGGTGGGCATGGGCTGCCATCTGCCACACTGTTTCTTCCCAATTTGCACTTTGACCCAGCAGATTACTCTACAGTACTGAGCTCGTCAAATGTCGCAGTCAGAATCTGACACTGAAGATGGGCTTTTTGAAAATGTAACGACAGCAATGCAGGTTATGTAGCCATGCCCCACTTTTTACACGTTTATTTAGAATAGCCGCGTAAGAAGCGAGCTTGTGTCAGTCTATTCCACTTTTATTTTGTTACCTTTTGCCTTTAATTAAAAATATTTCAAATTTGGCAACCTAGAATGTTTCCTCACAGTTGAGAAGCTGTTAAGCCCCCTAAAGAAGAAATAGCTTCAGGGCAACATTCTGAATACTATAAAAGACTTTTTCTAATGCTAATTGCATATCAAGTTTCATTTAATTATGTTTGTTTCTTCATTTGTTTGGTCTCCAGTCTAGGAGAGTCACTAAAGGCAGTCTCCAATAATGTAATGCTCCAATTTCAAGGAGGTGAATGGAGGAAAAAATCCTTTTTTCATGCTTTCTGAAACTAACAAAAAAAAAAACAAGAGAGAGAGAGAGAGAGAATTTTATCTAAGAGACTATTTTACTAAAATGGGAAAATCAATTCATTATTATTATTTAGTTAAACTTGGTGTAGAGCAAATGTGGTGGCTGCTGATCTGAAGTTGGCACACTGTCAATGGTGATAAATAACTGCAGTCCACTAGCAAAGATCACATGGCCTGACCAGGCTTGCCACTGTAGTCAAAGGTTATGACAGAGTCTTCCGTAATCACAAAGATGGCGTTTCCAGTTTCCACTAAAATGGTTTTATAGCAATCTACGAAGATACCTTTAAACAAGAGCAACCAGTTTTAAACTTCTAAAGTTTTCAAATCCTAAATTTTATTCCTATCTTTTTTAGCGAACTTGTTTATTTATTTTTATTAGATGTGTTTGATGGCTTGCATGTATGTTTCTAGCATGTGTGTAGTGCATTTGGAGACCAGAAGAGGGCGCTGGCTCATTGGAACTGGATTTACAAAGCTTTTCTACAAAAGCAGTGAGCATTCTTACTGAACCATCTCTCCAGCCCTTCTATTATTTTTTTTTTTGTAAAAAGTCACAATCTCAATATAGAAAGAGGTTTTCTGTCTTTATCTGTTTTTCTTTACTGTCACTTATAAGGAGAAAACAATGTTTTAAAATGAATTATTATTAAATTTAAAGTAAGTACTATAGATGTTTGCTTTTCTTAATTGTATCTTGCACACTATAGTCTTACTCTTAGTCCTTCAGTGAATGTTATTGGAACCATTTCATTGTCTTATCCATCCTTTTTTTCTCTCTCTCTCTGCCTTTTTTAGCTTTTGACAGAAGTATAAAGTATGAGCACCCAATACAAGGAAATGCCTTTAAACTCTGAAAAAACTCTAGGTTCAAAATGAAGATTGGGGGTTGGGGAGTGGAGAGCATAGGAAATGAGGTGTCATCACTATTTTTGAGACATCCATTCACTGTCTTGAGACTTTGGCCACATCAGTGACTTCACAGTTCCCCTCAGGACAGATAAGGCCTTTCCCTCTCCCATGTATAGCAATTTTAGATAGTCTGTAGTGGGAGGCCACTGGTTCACTTCTGGCTGCCCAGTCACAAAATAATCACACAGAAACTATATTATTTAAATCACTGCTTTTCCAATCACTTAAGTGTATTGCTAGCTAGCTCTCACATCTAGAACTAGTCCATTTCCATTATTTTATATTTTACCACGAGGCTTGTGGCCCACTGGCAAGGCTCCACCTGGCAGCTGTGTCTTTCCCCTCTGGCGGCTCCATGGCATCTCCCAGCATTCAGTTTAGTTTTCCCCACCTAGCCTTACTCTGCTAAGCCACTGACCAAAACAGCGTTATTCATTAACCAATAAAAGCAAAACGTAGACAGAAGGACTTCCTGCACCAAGTTTTTCCATATTCTTCATAGAATCTTTAGTCTCACCCTTTCTCTTTTACCCTCTTCTCCTCTTTCCTCTCTTCTTTTTCCCCTCTCTCCTCTCCTTCTCTCCTTGAATTGTTCCCATATCTCTTTTTAAAATTCCACCTTCTTTCTTTCTTTCTTTCTTTCTTTCTTTTTTAATTTTTTTTTGACAGGGTCTCACTGTCTAGCCCTGGCTGCTCTGGAGCTCACTGTGGACCAGGCTGGCCTTGAACTCACAGAAATCTGCCTGCCTCTGTCTCCTGAGTTCTGGGATTAAAGGTATGCACCATAATGCTCAGCCTACTATTTTTTCTTAATGAACAAGGATACTCCATTCCCTGCCATCCTCTCCCTCAACATAGTCTAGTCTGCTGCCACAGAGCACAGATAAAGACTGCAAAGATCCTGACCTTGAATTCTGTAACCCTTGTTCTGAAAACCATGTGAAGTATACATATTGAGTTTACCTATACTATCTGTGCTTTTAGGTACAAAGGTAAGATCAACTAATGGCCATTATGATATCATATTTTTCTCCCTTCTTATACACATGAGCTCCCAAGTATCTAAGAGGTCCTCTAAAGGTCTGTACTATTTGTGTATTCCACTTCTTAGGAAGAAGAAAAGGAAGGTGAGTGGAGATGTATAGTCAGCCATCATACTGGATGTCCGTGCCCTCTCCCTATGGGCCCTCGCTCCTCTCATTCTGCCACCTAATGTGACTCTGGAGCTGTCCCCATCCTGTCATATGTGTTCTATCCTGCAGCTCCAAATAAATCCTCATAGGACCCACCACTAATTAGTGACATGGTGACAGACCAGGTAAAAACATGTAGGAAGAGCGTTAGAAGACTAAAGGCCTGTTTCTTGTACCCAGTGTCTCACGGGACTTAGATAAATGATGTTTGGGGTTTCATTTCCAGTTTGCTCTTCCTAAGAACACAGAATTTTATAAAGGAAGCTCCATTTAGTGTAAATTTTAGGGCAGTCATTGAGACGCACATAACCTCCATGTCACTTTCATGCTGTGCTTTGTTGAGGATTTGCTGAGAGTCTGTCTCATAATGCATTTCTTCTTTTTATGTGACTGTAAAGGTAAGATTTATCTAAAATTTAAAAAAAAAAAAACAGTTTAGTAGTTTTTTTTTCCTGGAAACAAGGTAGGTTTGAAGGCATATGGACCCAAATGAAAGAGCTCCCTAGTACACTCATGAGCCTGAGTTGTTGGGATACAAATAAAATGTTAATGTTAAGTGGATTAGTAAATGAGTCCAGCTCCTAGGCATCTTCCATCATGTTGCTATTGCTCATGGGGACTACTGAGATCTCTCTCTCTCCCTCTCTCTCTCTGTCTCTCACTCTCACTCCAGAATTCAAATAAAAACATTTTTTCATAAAATGAATTCATCTCACCTAAATTTAAATCTACAACATTCCCAAGAGATTATGCTGTGTGGTGGTAGAAGATACTATATTATATTATTTGTGTGTGTGTGTGTGTGTGTGTGTATGCGTTTGTACCTGTGTGGCCATATACATGGCATGAGTGCTTGAGCTAATCCATCTCTTTGCCCCTCAAGTCTCTTTATAAATATATATAAGAGAGAGAGAGAGGCATCAACAGTGGCTTCAATTCCAGCACTAGGGAGGCAGAGGCAGTCGGATCCCTGAGTCCAATGCCAGCCTGGCCTACAGATTGAGTTCCGGCACAGTCATGGCTACACAGAAAGACCCTGTTTTGAAAAGCAAAACAATCTAGATTTGTCGTATGAGTGAAAACATATAATATTTATCTCTCTGTTCCTGGCTGATTTCACTTAAGATAAGAATTTCCAGTTCCATAACTTTTCCTGCAAATGATGTCCCCCCATATCATTCTATAGCCTCTGTAGTCTACACCGGGAGAACTCAAGACCTAAATTTCATAGATTATATTACATAGAGATTCCTATAATCAAGTTTGCTTTGAGCATGAAATGATCCCCCTACTTTAGCTCCCCAAGTGCTGAGATCACAGTTGTTGGCCTCCCTGCCCAGCCTTTTTCTTTATGGCTATATAATTCTATCTTGTGTATATACATCAAGTTCTTGAACCCACTTGTTTGCTGACTGATGCCATGATACAGCTTTTGTGAACAGTGTCATGGCAAGCACGGGTAGGCAGGAATCTGTGAAATATAGACTTGAGTTCTCCCGATGTAGATGAGGAAGGGATGGATATTCCTAGCTCATACATATGTGTTGTACTTCTGATGTTTCTTAGGAAATTCCACACCAATTTTCACACTGGCTGGACCAATTCATATTTCTATCAGTGGCCTCCAAAGGTTCCCTTTATTTCCTGGATAAGAAGAAATATTTATATTGGCTGATATTTCCAGAGATTTCAGTTCACAGTTGGATAGACCAATTGCCTCGGGCCTGAAGAGAAGAATTGTCACAGTGGCAGGGGCATGTGAGAGAGGGTGTTCCTGCCATTGTGTCTAGGAAGCAGGAGGACAGAAAGCAAAGTGGAAAAGGCTGAGGAGAAGGCAGATCATTCCAGGGCAAGCCCGTGTAATCTACATTCCTAGCTACACCTTATCTCCTAACATTTCCACTACCTTCCAAGCAGAAAGAAAAACTGGGGACAAAGCTTTAATATATGACCCCATACGGGACACTTCATGTTCAAGCCATTGCATTCTGATCCTGACCTTCCAAAACTCATATACATCTCATAATTACACGCAAAATGTCTTTAGTCTGTCTCCCAGAATCCTGAAAGTCTCACGCATATAGCATTGTCCAGAAGTTCAAGTCTGACTTCTCCACTAAGACTTAAGGTGAATTCTTAGCTGAGTCCTCACTTAAAAAAAAGTTTCATACTTCCATATAAATTGTCACAGAATAAGTATTTCCAAAAGGAGGAGATGAGATATAGAAAAGAGAGAACAGACAAAATCTAGACTGCAACCATCCAGGATGAATGTTAAATCTTGCGGTTATATGTATAACAACCAGGGTGTGGGGTGGGGTGCTGTGAACTCTAGAAGCCTCCAGCACCCCATTCCAGACACACCGCACATGACCCGTCTCCTGCTGGCTCTACTTATTGCCTTGACAGGCAGTCCCTATTTCTGACATTCCCAACCTGATTGGGTCCCCACGGCATCTTCTGCTTCACTCTCCTGGCTTCAGGCCTTGCCGTCTCCCAGACCATCGTCAGGGACTCCACATCGGCCAGGCGTTGCCAGGCCTCCTGGACTTTCCAAAGAATTAACTACGAAAAGCTTCATGACCCTGTAACTCTTGCCTTCTTCATGCCTGCAAAACTACTGTCAGGGGAATCATACCAAGTCCTGCATTGAGCAGTAACTTGTGGCCTGTCTCTCCTGGACCGTGAATGCTGAGCATGTTGAAATGGGTGCCTCGGTGGCCCAGTGCAGTGAATCAATCTTAGATGAGACAACTTCCTAGGCCGCCCAGTGAGAGCCTAACGCCTGCCGCGAGGCCGTATTCTCTGCCCGAGGAAAAGTCTTAAATGAGTTTATATTTTTGGATGAGTGCCATCTTGCTGGCACCTGATGCATCCTCAGAGCATCTTTCCTAGTTTCCTAGTTAAAAGTAGTTGGATGCTTTGTCATGGTGCTAATATCTTTGGAAAGTAGGCCTTCTTTGTTGTCAACTTTAACAGCATACCTTTTCTCACACAACCACAAGTTTCAAAAAAAAAAAAAAAAGTGTTTCTCTTTGTAGTTTGTCCTCCAAAGTCCACAATAAAGCCTAAGTGTGGTGTTGTGTCTTGAAGTTTCCCCTGCCAAGTAGTCCATTACCTTTGAACTTTGGCCCTCCACAAAGTCTCAGAATACAGACAAAATCTGGACAGTAGCCTCTAGTCCGCTTCATCAAAGTGGACGCATTACAATCTGAGTTACTGTGAGCAGAGTCGTTACTGTCCATAGTCCCATCACAATCAAGCCCTCTCAGCGCCACCAAATTGTCCATTTAAGCTTTCTTTACAACACACCAGGTTGTATTTCTTAGCCTGCACCTCAACTTTTCCAGCTGTCTCCCACAAGCCAGTTCTAAAGGCTTCTGAGCCGCCGTGTCAGGTAAAGTCACAGCAGCGACCTCACTTTTTGATACCGCTTTTCTTCATTCGCCCGTATTTCACGAGTGGGACAAAGGCCTCCGAGAAACCATTTCGGGGGAGGGAATATTTGTTTTGGATCAGTTTCAGCCCTTGGTTGACAGAACCCATTTCACTGGACCTGCGCTGAGGCAGAGCAGGAAGGTAGTAGGAGCGTGGGCCAGCTGCTCACTTCACCGTGGCTGAAGAAGGCGGTAGGGGGAGAGCCTGTCGACGGAGACATCTTACCGGGTCATGCTCGGAGTGAGCTACGTCTTCCAGCGAGGCCTCATGTCCCCGGATCATACCAACACGTGAGCCTGCGGGTGACAATAGAGTCCAGTCTTAGCAGTAGCGGCTTATTCCCACAGTGGCAGAACAGAAGCGACTGAGGAACGTGACATAGCATTTACATTCCTTACTGAAAATAGTTCCTTAAATATTTCCAAATCATTCTCGTCTGTTGAGAGGCTGCTTCCTGATTCCTAGAGGATCCAGTAGCCAGCCCTTCTGGTTTGCTTCAGTGTGGTCCTTGAAATTCAACAGCTTGTCCCTTTGCCACCCCGTACCATGTTTTAGAAGATGGGGACCGCTGGCTTTATATAGAAGCCAGGCCTGTAATTAGAAGCTTTAGTCGGAGGGCCTTGACTCAGATCGTCTCTGGAGCTTGTATCTTCCCTGCCCGACTTTCCGTACTGCGTTTTGATTTTGTTCTGGCTGGTGGAGAGAGGGCATTCTCATGGCATAAAGAGTCATGTATTCTGTGGTTTTGGAGCCGGGAAGAATTCCACATTGGCGGCTACATGGCAGGCACTGCGTTATTCTCCCTAAGCCACTGGCCACAGACATTCAAGGGCACAACGGTCTAATTATTTTATTCCGGAGAGAGCTACAAAAAGGTAGCTTCTGTGAAGAACTTTAATACATTCGTTCTAACTTAAACAGATGATTTTTATTCTACTTATGAAAAATGAGCTTTCAGGGTTCCGTCAGTTACAGTGGTCATGAAGAAATGTTTGAAATTCCCTGAAGATGTGAATACTTGGAGGGTTCCCTTATTCTGTCTCACTTGAGACTTTGAACTCCTTCCATGAGCCATTTCTTTAATGTTGTGGTTTGTTGGTGCTGGCTTAATTTTGCAACCATGAGATTTGTGTTCAAAGAAAAAAAAATATTTGCTAGACAGTCACTTCACAAGCTTCTTTTTAAAAGGCACATCCAAATATAACATAATTTCTATTAGTAGTTACTAAAATGTATGTTTGCTTCCATTCTTTATATCTAAAATACATGCAGAATAAACGGCGCGGGGGGGGGAGCCCTTTGCGAGTATAAAAGCCATTTCCACCAAAACAATAAAACCTCATGGTTCATAATGGAAACAGCGCCCCCTCGTGGACAAGGCTGCATAATGCTTACCAAATAGTGGTTTTAATAAAATTCACTGAGGTTTTGAAATTGATAATGCAACTAACTAGTTTCAAGTGGAAGTAATTAGTTGGAAGGCTACTAGCATATCTTCGCTGTTATTTAAACACCAGCTCTATAACTCGCAGCTTTGGTCACTCCATAAACAACCACCAGCCACTTCCTTTTCTGCCCTCCCAGGCTTTCTTTCCATCTACGTATTCTAGATAGATCATGTTAAATGGATTATACAGCCCACGACATGTGGTCTCTCTCTTACTTCTCTTATCACGATGTCTTTGAGGCCCATATAGTTTTCGTATTTATCAGTACTCTGCTCTTGTCAAGGTCTGAGCAATAGCCCACTGTGTTGATATGCTCAAACTCATCTATCCACAGATGGGCATTTTGGATTGTTTCCACTTTTTTCTGTCTTACACAATTTTTTTCTTTGTATATCCTTTCTGTCACGACATATGTGCCCTTTTCTCTTAGGCGTATGTCTGCAGGTAGATTCGCTAGGCCATATGCTAATTCCGGGGTTAAATATTTGGGGGAATTGAACAGAAAATTAAAAATACAACTAAGGGGTAGCAGAACATAATTTTCTAGGGTGTTGAGAAGTTTTTCTGATTGCTTTTAGTTTGGGGGAAGAATGGCAGTCATCACTAGGCCTTTCTTCTTTTAAACAAAATCTATCTTATCTTTCACTGGACAAGCTTCTAGAACAGGATATAGAATACTATCTCTCCCAGTACGCTAACACTGTTTTCAGTAGGAGATTTATCGAATTGGAAACATGGATGCATTCTTATTTATGCTTACTGAAGTAGGCTTTGGCAGGTTTCCCATTGCGTTTCATTTTCTCAATAAGCTTCTCTCATTTGCCTGAACCCTCTGTGTTGTATGAAGACTATAAGGCTTTCTGTTCCAAGTAACAAAAACCAGTTACCCTAGAAAATGTAAAAACAATCTCAACTTCATATTTGGAATAGGTAAGTCCATAGTAACATTTGGGTTTTGTGTGTGAAGATCCAAATTTCAGAGAACTTTACAAATACAGACCCTACTTGAGGAAGATCATGTAAAGGAGTTCCCCACCGTGTAAAAGGGCAATTTCCGCGGCTGTCCAGTGCGTAACCATCACTATCACTCAGCTACAAACCCTGAAACCAGCAACGATGATCAGCCTGTGACACAAGCTTATTGCAATTGTGGCACAAATGTTATAGGAGTAACCAACCTCTTTTAAGAAAACAATATGGGGGCTGAAGAGATGGCTTATCAGTTAAGAGCACTGACTGGCTTTCCAGAGGTTCTGAGTTCAATCCCCAGCAACCACATAGTGGCAAACAACCATCTATAATGAGATCTGCTGCCCTCTTCTGGCACGCAAGCATACATGCAGACAGAACACCATATATAAAATAAATAAATAAAATCTTAAAAGGTAAAGAAAATACGGATCAGTGAGATTCAGAGAAATGGTAGCAGAACTCGGTGTTCATTCAGGATGTAAACCTCTGGGAACATTTGGAACTGTAAGATCTACTAAAGGATGGTGTATGGGTGGCTACTAAAACAAACCAACAACAACAAACACTAAACAGCAAGTGCAAGGGTGAATTACATAAGAACACCTTCCCACATTATGGTCAGAAACAAAACACCCTCAATTCTTCTCTGGAATTGTCCTGGATGGTCATCCAGAGAAATAAAAGGGGGAAATGAAACTGGTGTGAGATGGGTTGAGGAGACTAAAGGCCCATGAATTAAGAGTCTAAACAGGGAATAAAACCCCTAGCCTAAAGGATGGTTTTTAGTATGCTCCTTAGAGAAGCTAATCAAGAGGAAGACTGACAGATCTTTTTAATCAGAAATGAATGAACAAATTCATTTACTTAAATGAGCGAATTCTTGCAAAATTACAACTCATTAAAATAAAAAGGAAAATAAAAAGCTTAAGCCAAATTTGTTAAAGAACTTGGACTTGATAAGTCCAGTTAAAAATGTTCGCAGTGTTCAGATTCCACATTATCTTACACTACCAATATTCACGGGAGGAATAAACCTATGGAAATTAACTCAGGGCTGAATATTTTATAAAATTCTCAGTTATAGCACAGAAAAATGAAGGAAAGGGCATTAAGACACAAGACAAAGATTTAGAAGATGTTAATACGTAGCACCCAGGGGCTCCAGGTGGAAGTAAAATAGAGGCTGTGAAGTGGTTAAGTGCTAAAAGGTGATAATCTTCCTGACAAGTTCTGAACTAGAAAGACTAGTAAGATTTGTGGACTCTAAATTATGGTATAATGAATCCCAAGGCCAACTTAGTAAAATGTGCTTAGATTCCAAAAAATTCAAATACAAAGATAATTTTCACTTAAACAACTACTTTAAAAATATACCTGAAATAAAGCCAGTCTCAGTAAAGTATTGTTGTCTCCTTTGGCCTTACTAACAGAATTTGCATGCTAATAGAATCTGAGGGAGGATGGAAGGCAAAACAAAGACACCCCCAGGAAGAGCAAACTTGAGCTAAGGGAAGGGACTGATCAGTGTGCACATATGTAGAGTACCTGCCTACAGAAATCTGGAACAAAATACCATTTAATAGTTAAGAGTCATCCAAGCTAAAGTAGAAACGCTAGGTGAAATAGCAGATAAGAACAATGTCGGGGGGGGGGCTAGAGAGACAGATTAGTTGGTAAAGAATGTGCCATGCAAGAATAAATGTTGGCAATACTTTCCATCCCACCTGGTCCCATAGCCATTCAGTCCCAAAGAAACACACAGAGGCCTACATTAATTATAAACTGGTTGGCTTATTAGCTCAGGCTTCTTACTAACTCTTATATCTTACATAAGCCCATAATTCTTGTCTGTGTTAGCCACATGGCTTGGTACCTTTTATCAGTGAGGCATTTTCATCTTGCCTCCTCTGTGTCTGGGTGACGACTTCAGACTGAGCCTTTCCTCTTCCCAGAATTCTCCTGTTCTGGCTGCCCCTCCAATTCTTCCCGCCTGGCTACTGGCCAATCAGTATTTTATTAAACCATTACAAGTGACAAACCTTTACAAGGGTACAAGACCATTGTCCCACAGCAAATAAAGATTTGAGTTTGAGCTCAGCATCCTTGTAAAGAAGCCAAGTAGCTGGAAATTACTTGTAACGTCAGCACTGGGGACAGAAACAAGGGGATTCCTGTGGCTCCCTGTCTAGGCAGTCTAGCCTAATTGATGCCTCCAAGCCAATGAGAAGCTTCATCTTGAAGGAGGAAGAGGAGGAGGAAGAAGAGGAGAAGGAGGAGGAGAACTCAAGCTTGACATCTGGCCTCCATGAAAAAATGCGTATGCACACAGTTGTGTAACCAAACAAACATGTACCCACTTGTGTATGCACACACAACTGGGGGAGATAAAGAGCCATATGGCAAAAACATAGATTAATAGAAACAGCTTAATTTAAGGTGTAAGAGCTAGTTGCAAATAGGCCTAAGCTAAGGCCAAGATTTCATAATTAATAAACCTCCATGTCATTTTGGGGGCTCACAGTTCAAAAAAAAGTCTGACAAGAAAGACCTGCTACAACGAGAAATTTCCCAACTAGCAGGTATGCTGTAAAGTAAGATAAGGAAAATGCAATGCTGAAGAGGCCAGAAAAGAATGGGAGTTTTTGAAAATCAGAAATTATGAAAATTTAGGAAAAAGTAAATCAAAAATTCAATAAGGATAACAATTAAGATTGAACATTAATTAAAACTAAATGATCAAATTTCTTTTTAAATGTCATCAGAGTCTTTTAAAAATATATACTATTCTAAAGCTGTGTATACAGAAATCTTTAGGACAAAAGGGGCAGGGTATGGTGTCTCATTCCTGTAACCACAGCACTTGAGAGGCTGGAGCAGAAGGATCAAGCCCAACCCAGCCTGGGCTACAGGTGAGATTGTTTTAAAAAACAAACAAACAATTAATTAATTTGCTTGCTTGTTTGTTTTTAATTAAGAGTTATGAGTGAAAGCAGATCTTACCTCTCTCTCCGCACAAAAATCAACTTCAAATGGATCAAGCATCTTGATGTAAGACCTAAACTGAGTACAGGAAAAATCACTTAAGGTACCAACACTGGTAAAGACTTTTTGGACTCTGGTTGCTCACAAAAAAATGCTAGCAACTGACTAATGGGACTTCATAATATTGTAAATCCTCGGCAGAGCAGAGGAAGTGGCTCAGTAAAGAGGCAGCCTGCAGAATGGGAGAAAAATCTTTGCTACTTACACATCTGACTGTAACAAGAGGGCCGGCTTGTTGGGGTTTCTGTCCTGCCCAGTTCCCACAGCCAGCAAGTTTCAAAGAAAATCACACAGAGAGTCTGCATTAATTATAAACTGATTGGCCCATTAGCTCAGGCTTCTTATTAGCTCTTATAACATATATTAACCCATTATCCTTATCTATGTTAGCCACATGGCTCAGTACCTTTATCAGCAGGGCAGGTCAGTCATATCCTGCTTCTTTGGTGGTCTGGGCAGGAGTGCGAAAGAACTTCCTTCTTCCCAGAATTCTCCTATTTTCCTTGCTCTGCCTCTACTTCCTGTCTGGTTGTCCCACCTATACATCCTGGCTAATGGCCAATCAGCGTTTATTTAAATCATGATTGACAGAATACAGACAATTCTCCCACACCATCTGACAGAAGAATAATATCCAGAAAATACAAAGAACTCAGAAAATGAAACAGCAAGAAACCAAGCGACCCAATCAGTAGATGGGTTAATGAAATAAAGAGGCAGTCCTCAAAAGATGGAATAGAAATGACCAATAAAAACACGAAGCACACATTCAGCCTCAGTAATCATCAGGGGATTGCATACAGACTACATTGAGGTTCCATTTGACCCCATTCAGGATGGCAGTCACTGGTAAAATGGGGAACAAAGGGAACTGTCATACACTGCCGATGGGATGTGCACTGTCCAGATACTATGGAAGTCAGTATGGAGATTCTTCGAAATAGATGTAGCATGACCCAGATAGCATTCCTGGGTGCTTACCCTTGAAGACTCCGAGTGAACATGCTACAGAAATACTTGCATGTCAATGTCGATTACAGTACTGGTCACAATAGCTAAGCTATACCACAAAACTAGGAGTCTGTCAACAGAAGAAAGGATATAAAAAGGTGTGGTGTATATACATAAGGGAAAGAAGGAAAAAGTCACAGTGATTTCAGGAATGGCTGCAATATTAATTCTGTTGGTCCCAGGAATGTAAATTATTACAGGCATTCTCTCATTTGTGGGCCTTAGGTTTTATACAGATATCTACATCATATATGTACAGATGATATGAAAGTAGTCATGAAATTGTCTAGGTAAAAAAATATACTAAAGTGGGAGGGGCAGAAGAAGGGAGTGGGAAACAGAACATAAGGCAGAAAAGTTTAAAGAATACCATAGATTTGTCAAAATTGCCTTTTGTGACCTGGTGTATAATAAAATGTAACAAAAATTATAATGCTTTAAAAAATCAGACATCCTGTGCAAAGTGCCTAAGCATCATCGTATTCCAACCCAAAAATCAGACATGAAGGAGAAGGCAAAGCCTCTATGTAAGATGCTGGATTCCAGGGAGACAGAAGTATCTTGTTTTAGGTAGACAAGATTAGGTTTTTAAAGATTGCCACTGCGAGTATAAAGTAGAAATGGTGTGATAAAACATTTGCTTCATAAGTTTCGAACTTCCCAGAACATAATTGCTGATGAAACCGATCCCTCTCCTGGGTGGGAAATCGTGCACTTGTGAAGCCAAGAGCCTGTGCCGTGAATACAGCCAAACCAATTTGCAAATGAGCACTGTCACAGCAATGAGCTAAGCAGACAAAGTCAGTCAATGATTCATCCTAAACTTTCTAGTCAAATATGATCATTCGGAACTTTCATTTCTTTCTCTATACAAATGTGTCTTAGCAACTCTAACAAAGGAAAGTATTTGCTTGGGGCTTGCTCACAGTTTCAGAGGGTGAGTCTATGATCACCATGGCAGAGAGAAGGCAGGTATGGCCGTGGAGCAGTAGCTGAGAATGCTACATCCTGATCTACAGGAGGCAGGCGGGGAGAAGGGAACGACTGGCGTGGACTTTTGAAACCTCAAAGCTCACCTCCTACCAGTGACATACTTCCTCCAAGAAGGCCACACCTCCTACTCCTTTCCAAACAGATCCAATAACTGGGTACCAAGCACTCAAATGTATGAGCCTATGGGAGACATTTTCATCTAACCACCACAAGAATTTATGGATCCCATGGTGGTTTTGTTGTTACTGCTTAATTTTTAAGAAATATTTTGAATCACATTTATTTAGTGTGTACACATGCATGCATGCGTGTGAGTGTGTGTACACGCAAATGCATGCAAATGCCATAGCACACATATGGAGGTCAGAGAAAACCGTTTGATTGTTGGTTCTCTCTTTCCTCCAGGTGTGTCCTGGAGCTTGAACTCAGGTCTTTAGGATTGGTGACATGCACTCTAGCCTACCGAGTGCTCTCACTGGTCTGGAAAAGAAGCATTTAAAATACCCCAAACTGAAACTTTCTATCAATTGCCAATGGCTTTAGGCATTGCTCCTCAGTAATTTATGAAATTTCTCTGAACTATATGTTTACATACTTCATCCATCATAGGATGTAAGGAATCAGTCGTTACATTCTATTTTTTTTTATATGAGGTTCATTAGAGAATCACAACTATTCTGGAGGCACTAGGCAAGGGCTTCCCTGGCAGGCATTTGATTCCTGTTTGTAAGGGTTCTTTCAACTCATCCTAGGGGTGAAATGTTACAGGAAGTGCCTGAACCATACAAAGTGGTGTGGGAAGTCCTTCTGTTTTCGTGGTGCTTTTATTGGTTAATGAATAAAGAAATTGCCTTGGCTTGTTGATAGGGCAGAACTTAGGTAGGCGGGGTGGGGGTGGGGGGAACGGGTCTGAATGCTGGGAGAAGGAAGGCGGAAAGAGAGAAGCCATGGAGCTGCTGGAGATAGACGCTGTAAACTCTTCCCCGGTAAGCCACAGCCACGTGGCGATATACAGATTACTAGAAATGGGTTTAATTAATATAAGAGTTAGCCAATGAGGAGCTAGAGCTAATGGGCCAAGCAGTGATTTAATTAATACAGTTTCTGTTTGATTATTTCAGGTCTAAGCTAGCCGGGCAGCTGGGAATGAAATAAGCGGCCTCCTCCTCCAACACAGCAAAGCTGCTTGATCTGCACTAGGTAAGGCTCAATAGGGTGGCTGGGAGGAACCAATAGTTGAGGGACAGGGAAACCCCTGAAGAACTCAACCAATGAGCAATTCAGAGAAATAGTATTAGGAGCATTAGGAAAGAAGCAGCCACTTTTGGGTAGAATCTGCAGGACAGCACCCGCTTTCTCCTCTTATCCCAGGCTAAGGCCTGATTTTGTAAGGTCATACAACAAACAGCTTGGACTTTACTATTCAGTCCCCAGGCACTTATTTTGAAGTGAGGGCTACTGCTTCTCACAAAAAAACTAGTTACCTGGTGGATCAGACTGCTTTCCCTGAAACACTGTCACAAGAGCGTGGCTGGGATTTCCCTGCTATTCTTAGAAGCCCTAATGTATTAGCATGATTCATGAGTACTATCATTTAATCTGTACAATATTAATGTCAGGAACTGTCTCTTTAAAAGGTAGCCAATCCATCTTGCAGAATGGCTTTGGTTAGGGACCTCTGAACTAAGCAGTGTCATTCCCATCAGTATTTTCTTTATGTGACTGGCAGAGGCCCTAGTCCTTTCCCGAGGACTTGAATTTGGCTCCTAGAACCCCCAAGAGGTGGCTCACAACCACCACACTTCTAGCTCCAGGGGTATACAGTACAGTCTTCTGGCCTCTACAAACACCTATACACATACACTCATGGAAACACTCACACAAGAGGATAAAATAATATTTAAAAAATACTTTCACACTATTTACCAAACAAACTGTATTTAGTCTACTCATCTAGCAATAATTTGTTTAATGCAAAAGAACAGCTTTTTACTTTTAAATTTCACATGAGGAATTATCCATTTATTATTCTGGAGCCTAGCCTAGCAGAATTGAAAAAAAATCATCCTTATGAAGATTAATATTTTTCCTCTTTCTCTCAAACAAAAATCAGACTAAACAGTTGAATCTACTATCTATTAACTATTTGAAGGAGTAGAATCTCACCCCTTCTGATTTTGCAGTGTTCACACCGTCACGGTGCCTGTTTGTGGTATAATTATAGCAAACTGATTTGTAACCAAGATGAAACTGACTGTTGCCTTTCACAGTTTTACTTTTCTAAAAAAAAAAACAGAAATTTTCTAGCGAAGAGCACACCAATCGAAGGTTGTGTTTCGGTCAATCACAACATCATGACAGCAGGCACAATGAAGGAAAGAAACGATTGTATTCTGTAGGCCTTTATTTCTACATGGTTTGACAGCCAGGCTCTAAGGCCGTAGTTAGTATCTATAGTAGTCATGTAACCTTCCAATAGGCTATCGCTAACCTAACAAAGGTCAGGATGTTATTTTGCTCCTTTCTTTGTAATTTGAAGGATGCCTACTTCAGCCTACGTGACAGCTAGCATACTGACCAGGAAGACGTGACAGCAAGCACAGGTAGATGTGGACGTGACTAAAAGCCATTCACCTGGTTACCTTGAAAACAAAATGTTAATGATTTTACCCCTCAGTTTATGTTTTGATATATAAGGCTGTTTGGAGAATAAAGCAGAGGAATTCTTCAGGATGTGAACTCATGATTTCATGAGGCATCATGGAGAATCTCCCTCCCGATAAAGCCATGTGAGTTGTGTCTTTATTCCCGCGCCTCCACGCTGGTCCAGAGAGAGATAGTTTGTGTTGGGGTCTGGTCCAGAAAGATAATTCAAGGGTCCAAGAAGGCAAAAGACCTGGACAGTATTCCCACTGAGTGGTGAATGGACTCATGTGAGACGGTGTCATTCTAATAAATGGATATTTGATACATGAACACGATACATGGGTTGCGCGGAATCCCCTGAGATGGTTTCATGCTAACGGGGTGAGAGCCTTGGGATTTTTTTTTATATAGGGAAACATCAAATGAGTGGAAGCCTAAAAAAAGGAATATTTATATAAACAAGTGGTTCTCCTGCAACAGGGCATGTTAGAGTTGCCTAGGGATTTTTTATGAATTCCTAATATTGCTTCAACTACTCTCAGATTCAAATTACCCACAGTATACATTTATGGAGGACTGGGTGTCCTATTGGGCACACATGTGTGATGTGATGATGTTCTCTGGATCATATTGATATTCTAATTCTTTCCAGTAAACACTACAGGAATACAAGTGGATCAGGATCAACTCCTCCTACTCCTCATGCTGGAAGATAAATACTTGAGAAGCATGGCAACACCCTCTGTACATACTGAGTTAAATAATTGGCTCTGAAAATGACAGATGTTTTTTATGTAGAATATTTCCTGTTAGACATCAATTCCCAATCTTGCTATGATCCATCAGCAGTGGAGAGTCGTAAAGATGCTAGCTGACTAGGTTACACCTCCGGAGATAGGGACTCAATTGGCCTGCTCACCCAGCATTGACATTTTTATTAGAAGCTTCGCAAGCAATTCGAAGACGCAATCAAAGTTGAGAGGCACTTCTCGAACTGTTCATAATTAAATGGGAAAGGCAAACCTGTGAATTTTGATGATCTGTTTTATAGTATGAAAATCAGATATCTAAGCTTTCTTAGACGTTTTCCTGAGAAAATTATAAAAAATGAATATACAGATAGTTTGTCATCTTTAAAGTGGCAGAAGATTATTAAGGTAAGGGTCCTGGGGACAAGGCTAAACAAAATTTTGGTGAACAGCAAAGAACCAAGGAAAAGAGTTTCCAGGAAAACTGCCAATGTCTGAGATAGGGATGAAAAAGGACCTAGGATAGTCAGTTGGTACTATGTAAGGAAGAACGCAAAAAGAAGAAAGGGGAAGAGAAGATCAGAGAATCCGCAGCCGGGGAGGAGTAAAGATGAACAATTTAAATATTAGTCAATCTTTTTTTTTATTAATTTTTTAACCTCCCACTACTCTACCTGGTGCGATAGCTGTTTTTTTTTTGTCCAATATTAAAACTAGATATCCAATACATTCTTCTCAGTTTCCATCCCGTGAAAAATTTAGAGATGAATTATTATACTTAATGTGTACTTTTTACATTTAAATTTTCAGATATATCATTTTTACAGGATAGAAATTTACCTTTAAATGGCATCTTGAAGATAGAAACACAGACGAAACAATAAATACAGAAACAAAAGCAAAATCTTTATTCTTTTGGCTTGATTGTAATGTGGCTTACTGCTCTTTACGGTAATAGCATTGTCCTGCATGCATTCACCAACACACTACAAGTCAATAGCTTTAGTATAAAGAATCTACACTGAATGTTGTTTGTGAAACAAAGTGTTTTGCTGTAATTGGTAATATCATTTCGCTACCTGGTTTTGTAGGAAAGAAAGAAAGAAAGAAAGAAAGAAAGAAAGAAAGAAAGAAAGAAAGAAAGAAAGAAGAAAGAAAGGAGAAAGAGAGAAGGAGGGAGGGAGGAAGGAAGGAAGGAAGGAAAAAAAGGAAGTTTGGCTCCTATATCGTATCTGATACAGCTCTAGTGCCATGTGCATCAGTAAGATTCTATCTATCCATCTATCTATCTGTGTAAACGGACATTAGGAAAGACAATGAATACTAGGGGTGGTGCTAGGTGAGGACATCCCATTCAAGCAATGCCAAGAGTATCATCTGCTCCCTTTGAAACCTCTTGTCAATGATAAGGCATTACTATTGAAAGCAAATTAATATTAGACTTGACTTGAAAATTGTTTCAGGTAAGAATATGTGCAAGCCCACAGTACTAACAGTGAGAGCAGAAACTTCCACTGCCTCTCGGTCTTTCTCCCTTACTTTGTGAAGTGTCTTAATTAAGAAGTGTTAGGAACAAAAACTAATGATATGACTGTGACATCAACCTGAAGATACTTTTAATTTGTCATTTTATGTACAAAAGGCTGAAAAATAAAGCAAAATGACCCCCCCCTTTTTTTTTTACAATATTTATATTTTCTTAGAAAATTCTAACTGTATGCTTTCAACAGATCTATGCAGTATGCCACTTGTCTACACGCTTCAACTTCTCACCAGAGCGTTCAGTTAAGGTTGGGAGGACAAGGAACAGGGGAGCTCTTCTTCATTCACTGTAACCCATTGCTCAGTGTCATGAAGAATGCGTTCCTGCTTCACTTCACCCTGACATATGGCTTCCCTTTTAGACAGCGGAAGGGTTAAGATACAGCAGCATCAGCAAGAGAGACATGCAGCAGAGACAGCTTCAAATTCTAAGGGCACCAATGACACCATGTCACCTGTTGAAAGCTTGCAAACTATACTTAACTGTGGTACATATTTGATGCAGTTAAATACTGTGCTTAAATCATTTTCGTTTGCTCAAACATGCACCACTGGGCAAAATTACTATTTACAAAGCAGACTTGTTTTTGTTTTTAAGTTGACATACACTATGTCAACCTTACCAAGAGCAGAAGATGGCTAAACAATACTGCAGGAAAAAGCAGGATCAACTTCAGAAAGTGGCAGTGGGGATGGTTTTTGGTCAGTTCGGGTTTCTTAGACTGATAGGATATTTTTGGCCAAAGGACACTTATCAAAAAATGTTATAGTCATGCTGCCAGGACTCTGAGCATGTGATGGTCTCTGTGTGCATGTGTATGCATGTGTGTATACATGTATATGTATATACACGACCATATACATATATACATATATACATGTACATATAATGAGTTATGTAAAAATAAAACAACTCTTTGATGGTTGTGATTCTATGGAACATTTACAGGCACGTTAAAATTCTTCTGAATGAAACACCTTAAAAATATGGATAGCTATTTAAGCACCTCAAAAATCTAAAAACATCCTGAACTAAGAAGTCAACTCTTTCCATGTGTGATGGGGTATGTTCACGTGTGAATGAGCTCTGCAGCATGCCTTCATTGAAAATAGATCTCGTTATACATAGAGAAATGTAGACTCCCCTCCTTAATCCCTCTCCCCAAACATAAACCCATTTACAAAAATAGTCACATATAAGAGTAAACAACCTGTGAATTTAAAAAAAAAAGGTGATCAATTCACAGCACACATTTTGTAAAAATATGGCAGGTGTGGCAGTTAAAACACAAACAGTGGTGACAGTTACTGCTATCAAGTGTCACGTGTTAAATTTACATAAAAATTTCACTTCCCTCCCTGTTTCCATTGTTCCTATAGTCTGAGTAGCCATTGCTCTCCGCTCTGCAGTGTCAGCTGGTTGTGAGAACAGAGACCTCCTCTCCACGCTGTTGGTCTGGTGTAGTGAGTCCTGGCTTGCTGACCCCAGGTCCTGTCTTGTTATAGGCACTGACCTTAAGTATACACTTGTAAAGACAGTCAGTTTGGCGTAGGCCTCCTGAGGGAGTCACAGATACATCACCAACGCAGGCTGTAAACAGTTGGTCACAAAATGGAATATTCTTGTGTTTTTTTTTCAATTTTAATTTTGTTATTTATTTATTTATTTTACTTCTTACTTTCCCTGATATCTTTCCCTTTGTCCTCCTTTTCAGATTTGTCCTTTTCAAATTTCTCCTTTTCAGGTTTGGTCACGCTGTCATAGGAAGGTGGAGAAGTGGTGGAAGGTGTTACATCAGTTTTCTCTGGAGTCGAATTCTCATTTAGTTTATCAATGATGATGTCTTCTTTGATCGGCGTACCTTCACCTTCTTTGCCCTTGTCTTTTTTATATATAGATGACACTTTCTTAACTTTCTGTTTTAGGAGGTACCGCCTATACGCTCTCTGGATGACGATAGCAGATACTTCCTCTTGTTTGCGTTTTAGAGTGGTGGTGATCGGTTCATAGGAGACTTTGGAGGGGTTGGAAGCCATGAACCGTTCTTCCATCTGGACTCGAAGGGCATCCATCTCTCCACTCTCCCCCAAGACCCGCTTTGTAAAAGCAAATAAGATGTCCAGGCAGTGGATGCGGTCTCCGCTCACCATGGGTAGATCCATGGCAATGAGCTGGACTTTGTTTGGCTTTGCGATGAGAAGGGGAGGATCTAGGGCAGCCGCAAAGTCAGAGAGCTTGCAGAACTCTATGAACTGAGTGGCATCGGGGTCGAACTTCTCCCAGACCTCATAGAACATCTCGAAGTCGTCCTCACTTAGGGGCTCTGCACTTTCTTCTGTGGCAACGCTGAAGTTCTCCAGGATGACAGCGATGTACATGTTCACCACAACCAGGAAGGATATGATGATGTAGCTGACAAAAAAGAAAATCCCCACGGATGGGTTCCCACAATCCCCCTTCACCGAGCTTCCAGGGTGATCTTTTTCAGGGTCACAGTCAGGAGGTCCGCTATTTAATATAGGTGCCAGCAGTCCGTCCCAGCCTGCCGAGGTGGTGATTTGAAACAGGCAGATCATGCTGTTGCCAAAGGTCTCGAAATTGAACATGTCATCAATCCCAACTTCCCTTTTAACATAGGCAAAGTTGGACATCCCAAAGATGGCGTAGATGAACATGACCAGGAAAAGCAGGAGGCCGATGTTGAACAG